>JADGIP010000241.1:0-26122 GCA_016618355.2 Astraeus odoratus | reverse complement strand
TACCATGAAGATTCTTACAGAGGAACAAGTGGCAGGGCACAACGGCGCCATCTTCCGTGGTGCTGCCGAAGGTCTTGTAGGCAGTGCGGCTCTTGCACTCCCTGCTTTCTACGCTCTCAATCGCAAATGGGCTTACTATCGCTCGCTTCCTCTGACACTGAAGTGTATGGGTGCTGTCATGGTCATTGCGCCTTGTATATCGATCCAAGCAGAGCGACGAGGACTAGAGTTTGATAGAGAAGTCAATTGGTACGCCCGCAATAAAGTTGCATAAACGGACGAGTATATACCCACCTAGTTTACGTGTCTAGGACTGGTGCTGGACGAATGGAACTCGATCGTGCTGCTGCTGAAGAAGAGGCCCGGTGGCGTGCGCTCCCGATGAAAGACAAGGTTGCCGACTGGGCAGCTCGTCACCAATATGGCATCATCTTTGGTAGTTGGGCACTCTCGATGGCTGTTGCTGGTGCCATCATCGCACGAGATAGGTGAGATGATATTTCTTGGAGTCTCGGTTTAGCCCTAACTATTGCAATACCCAGATACCAAACTGTCCCTCAGAAGGTTGGCATCGTTCCCCTTGAGTAGCATTTTTTTGCTACAATCTGGTGCCTTTAGGTTGTCCAGGCTCGTGTATGGGCCCAGGGACTTACGGTTGGCGTGCTTCTTGTTGCGGGAGCTCTGACGCATAGTCAACGACAAGAAGCAATAGCTCAGCGTAGGGTATGTTATTGGGAATTCTCCACCACATTATTTGCTCAGATTGGTTTTCCAGGCTCCTGTTGACCACTCTTGGCAAACCTTCGTTCGTAGATAATTCTTCTCCGTGTTTCTCAGAGTGCTGACCTGTTCCAATGCAATTACAGCTTGATGAGCAAGAAAGGGAGCGTGCACAGCAGAAGCAAGTGCAACTTGGTGCATTGCCGTCTGCATGATATGACCATTATAGATTTCGGGCCCGTCCTTAATATGACAGGATGTTGTATTGATATTCAGCACTCCCTACTCACATCTTAATGATAGATTTATTCCGTCCGTATAACGTATCTTAGGCAATGCTTACTGTGGGACATGGGTCCTCAATAAACCCGGAAAAGAATGTGGCTGGAACATACCGAATTCCCCCTTGACAACGCCAACCATTTCGACTTTTGAACACTGCTCGTACATAATGGACTTTCCCAGTTCAGCGTACGTACGAAGTCAGCGAAGCGGTACGTCTGCCATTTCAGTACTGGTCCCGACTCGCGCTAATCTGTTCTCAAACGCCAATTACCCGACGGGTAGAGGCAGATGCTGCAATACGCTTTTAGCCATGATTTTCGTCACTCTCTGGAGTGATTTTCCGATCGATCTCCTGCCATATATAAGCAGGGGGGAGTCCCTGTGAGTCGGGACAGATATCCGACCACCGAGCAACGTTATTGGCGTCGGAAGTTGTCTTTACGACATCTATTGAGCCGAAGGCCCGCTCTTACTTATCTTCTCGGTCGGCGGAGCTGTGATGGCGGGAGGCGGGAGTGCCTAATTTTAAAATGCAGACTGACAGGCTCCCCCTTGACGGAGGGACCCTGATTATGGAGTTCTCGTTTCAACTATAGTTTGCAAATCCCGTCTCATTTCTCCCAGAATATCTGGCATGAATACTAATTTCGCACAACTCTGGAACGCAGATAGATTGACATCTCGTACATAAGTCCGTTACGCTGTCAAATCATCGGCCGAAACACTCGTGCAAAGGTGGTGGGCGTGTAATGTAAGGCTAGACAGTCACAGTATGTATTGGAATCAATGATCCACGGAGTCCCTCCACTCTTGCTCGTAGGAAGTTGCGATTCTTTGTTTGAGGCATTTGGACGAAATATGTGCCCACTATGACGCCAGAAAGTGCCGATAAAAAAAGCTTATTAGCTAAAGGTTAGAAGTTCGATTGCGTCACCCCTACAGCATCCATGTCAGCGCCCGTCCTGCTTCCATATGTATGTTTTCGCATACGTTCTTCTAGCGCTATACCCAATCCAGATGGACGATCCCGCGAAGCCCAGCCACATCAGGTTTGGCTTAGGCTCCCTCTCGTCATCGAGCATACTTATCCAGCAAAGTTATGCCATTTCAGGACCGTGAAGAACTCGCCATCCATGTGGTACACTTATCATGTCATAGGCACCCTCCATACCAAACATACGAGTTAACGGCATCCACAATTGGAAGTCCGCCGCCGGAGCTACACACCGTCAAAAGCTGACAGCTGGACCAAGTCGTCGGAATGCAGCGATCAATCCTCGGCGTTCGCTCTTTCATCAAACATCGGATTTGGACATTAAAATCTATGGGTGCAGCGGCGCTTATGCAGGCCTGGAAGAAATGCTTTTGTTAACTGTCCCTTGCGGCAGTGCAACCAGTAAGACCCCAGCTCCTCTCGTCTTGCGGGCTTACAAACCGTCAGATTGGGGTGCAAAAACTCAGTGCGTGCACTTAAGATCGTTTAGTTCCATACTGTCATTGGACACCAGATGTACAATTTTGCAAAATCTTGAATAACTTCACAAAAACGCAACACTTAACCTCCGGCTTCATTGTAGTCGATAGGTTAAGGTCTCAGCTACATGCCTGTATAGTGTTACAATAAAATGTGAGGAGTTGAGGGCAGCGGCAATGATACAAATCGAAGGGGTCAAAATGCATATCAGATGTATAGCTTTGTCACACTTTGTCACGTATGGTATGGCAGGCGCATTCGGTGAGTTATGCCGCTAACGTGACACCCCTATCCTGCCTCTTTGTCGCGCCCATGAATTGTTTCCTGAGTAGCAACTGTTTTCCCCTCTAAATTGCAAATCTGAATACCTGAGCATGTCTCGCCACGAGTGCACTGTGCAACTCCCTGCACCAGATCGGACTAGATCCGTGTCACAAGTGCCCAAATTCGCCCATTCTGCACTGATGTCCAAAACCTTTTGGTATTTTTGCGGCTTCCACAATGTCTTTTTCACTGGACTATCAGCTAACACCATCTTGCAAATCCACAGCTACATACCACCACCATAGGAAACCCTAGCCCATAGGACAACCGTGTTTCAACTAGTTACCCTATGGTTTGCTGCGATATATAAAACAAGGAATTTCTCAAATCCAATTTTAGTCGGTTCCGCGAAAGCATCTGCGCAGTCAACGAATAGAGTGATTGACACCACTACTTAGCTTCCAACAACATTATTAAGGAAAGTATCGAAAGTAATGAACGAAATAATCCCAGATGTACGATGCACAGAAGGCTCCACCACAAACTCAGTCAAGATATACTGTCAGATAACGGTTAACGGGGAAGAGGTTGCCGCAGGTAAATATTCGGGATACAACTAATACCAAAATGTTGCATTAGCTCGTCACAAAGTGCCGAAGCAACTTCACTTACTTTTCCAGGGTTAAATAAGTTATAGGGATCTATAGTTTGTTTAATCGTCTTCATGAGACTTACGGTACCTTGTCCCAGTTCAGACAAAAGGTACTCGCGCTTGCCCATACCAACACCATGCTCGCCGGTACCTTCAAAGGGAGGTTCCGAGGTAAATCATGGCGATCAGGTGTGATGACAAGAGAAAGAAAGGATAAGTATTAACGTACAGGTGCCTTCTAGTTCTATAGCCTTGCGATTTATCCGGCTAACAGCCTCCTTCACAAGCGCAAGTTCGCCTTCATCCCGGTACAGTACCAGCGCATGGAAATTACCTCGATTCTGACGTCAGTATCATGGAGCATCATGCTGGAGTGCGTGACATACCATCACCAACATGTCCTGCGATAGGGGCAACCAGCCCTAGCTCCTCAAAATCTTGTTTCGCAGCATGGATAAGGTCAGGCAGCCTTGATACAGGTACGCTGCGTACGACCTTGTCAGTCGAGCTGGCGTGACCTGCCTAATACAACTCGAGCGCTCACCAGACATCCGTTATCCACCCTTTACACCCCGGCTGATAAGCGAGTCCGGCAAACAGAGCATTCCTGCGATCCTGCCAAATCAGATCGCCTTCTTCCTCATTTGCAGCTAGTCGATAATCAGTTGCTGCATGCTGCGCGACCACCCTCTCCACGAGATCGGAATTGTTACGGACGGTATCTTCTGCGCCTTGGTATTTGAAGAATAGGGTTACCTTCTCAGGCCAGACTTTGTCGGACGTGCCGAATGCGTTGAGGGCTTTGATGCCCAGCTCGTCAATGATTTCGACACATTCTAAAATTTGGAGCTACGTCATGCTATGAGCCATTAAAGAAAGGACACCTACGTATTGCTGCACCTTGATTGAGGACATCACACACTGCATTAGTGGCGTGTCGGACATCGGGGAACTGTACGACAGCAACTCGAGTGGGTAGTACTGGTGCGAGTCGTAACGTGGCTGTATGCAAGCTTAGTCGGAATATCGGGCCGCTTCTCATAGCTTTACTCACCCTCTGTGACTATGCCGAGTGTGCCTTCTGCGCCTATGAACAGCTTTGTAAGATCAAATCCTGCAGAAGACTTGCGCGCTCGCTGCCGAGTCTTGATGACTTCTCCGGAAGGAAGCACGACGGTCTAGTGATTGGATGCGTAAGATAAGTGGCGTAATGTACGGAATGGGGGGACCGACGGCGTTCAGGATCCATTCTCCCCTGGCAGTGCCATACTTGACTGCATTTGCTGGAGAAAAGTTGGTTCCCGCAGATCCGCGGAGAAAGGTGATCACACTCACTTCCAGAGCAACCAGTAGAGATCATTCCTCCTATCGTTGCATCTTTACCTGGATCGAGCTAGTGTTTTTAGCTTCGTTTTGTTGTTATCGGGCGCCCACAGCGCTTACCGGGAAGAAAAGAGGGATCCCTGTAGTTAAAAGTGTCAATGTTTATCAAAAACACGTAATCAAGATTGACTGCAAACCTTTTTCCCTCAATGTTTCGTTTAGATCATTCCATGTAACTCCAGCCTGGCACACGACATCAGCATCCGATACTGTTATATTAGTCAGAAGTGACGAATTCACTACAGATGCGATCTTTGACTGACCATTGATGGCGAGGATCTTGTTCATGGCAGAAAGATCTATGCAAATTGAACCTGTCGGCGGCTGATGCACGATGAGTATGGGAAGTGCACTAAAGGTTTGGCTTCGTACAGCAGACAGATTTCCTTCCAGGCTAGTTCCGCCGGAATATGGTACAATCGGTACCAAATATTTTCTGGATATGTTTACTACCTTAACCACATCTTCGGTGCTTTGTACATGTACAACGGCCGTGTGTGATAGCCCTGGATATATGATAGTGATTTCAACAGTCAGCAAACCGATTTAGCATACAACCGCAACACAAATACCGGGAGTCTGGCTATAAGAGGATTGTGCGTAGGCAAACAATTCTCGTGGGTCAGTGGAGACCATACTGGGATCTGGAAAGTCCTGCCGAAGGGCGTTTATCGCCCCCGCGAAATCAGGGCCTCCAGCGCGGCTATTAGTTTCCGCGGTGATATCAAACAGGGGTGATGTCCTCTGTTTTGCGCGCGTGGTGTGGAGGATCCCTGCTAGCACAATAGAGAAGGATAGCCCTCCGGCTAGCAGGGCATATCTGGACCTGGATTGGATAAGATGAAGATGGTTCCAGTGAAGGTCGCTTGTAGTCGGTTTCGAGGGAACATTGGAAAGAGTGGAGGAGGGTCGGAAGTTCCTACGTGGGTTGAGGGCAAACCGCTTCAGTGCATTTGTGAAGGACAAAAAGAAAGGACGTGACGCCGCGAAGGGCATGATAAAAAACAAAGTTGAAGGAAGGATGGGAGTGGTTTCCAGAGCGCGTTCTATGAGGCCATTATCTTATACGCCAGTTTAATGGCGTATATTAATCCAACACTTACTGGAAAGGGACACGGTAGCATTGCGAGTTTGATATTGATAATCAGTTGTACTTCTATTATTCTGGAGCAAACATGCGACTGGGAAGCATTGACTCAAGAACGGTGCCTAGCGAACTCCGTGCATGACCGTCTAGGTCCGTGAAGGCATGCCGGGCATATCAACGTAATGCCCCGTAGTCACTGACACAGAAGCCCGAAAGGGGCTCCGAAACACCATCGGAGTGCGTGCACACCGGGTGGTTGATCACAGATCGTAGGAGTGTTGTGTGGAGGCTGGAAAGAAAACATGCCGTATCCTGTGCCGAGTAAGAATATACTTTAGCCGCTCAAACGACCACGCTAAATTTATTAGGGTCCGTGTGTTTCCCGCATTTTGCCAAAATAAATACCCACAAGTCGTGACAATAATATACAGTTCAAATGAACTTTCAGGGCCATTCACGAGAGAAGAGAAGGGAAGCCAACTTGAACTAAATCCAAGAGAACTCTTTCACAGTTGCCATTTCTGTGCATTCTGACACTCGCTTAATTTTCGTATACGTAGTGTTATACGATCGAACATGTCCATTGTCTTTTGTCACGATTCCGTATTCCATAGTACAAGAAGCCATGGCTTCTCGGCGATCACATCCTTCAGAAACTAGCCTGCGCAGCCGCCCTCTCGGCGAAACTCCCTCTAGCTTCCCAAGCGGGCCTATATGGCTGTGTTTCCCGTGCGATCGCGCCGTCGGGACGGCCCCAGCCACCTCCTCCGGGAGTCTCGATCACAAGACGGTCGCCTTTGCCCATATATACTGTCGCTTTGCCACCGATGTTAATGTATCGAGGATCTCCACTCTCTGCAGGGTCGTCTATGAGATCACCGTCCTCCTTTCGCCTTTGTTTCACCCAGGTATTGCGACCCATCGTAGCCGACTCTCCCCCATCCAGTCCGTACGGTGCACGGGTTCGCCTCTGAGAAACTCAAGCCTGAGAGCATATGCAAATGGATCGAACACACCTCACTCAAGATAGACACTTGCAATCCATGGGTGAACTCAATGTCTCGGATAACGCCATCCCCACCGCACCATTTTCCGTTTCCCCCTGAATTTGGCCGTAAGCCGAATTGGTGAAGTAGTACGGGATAACGGCGTTCAAGAATTTCAACGTCACCGATGCGGGTATTTGTGATATGGGTATGCACTCCGGACGTTCCGTGCCAGCCCGGGCCAGCGCCAGAACCACCTGCTATAGTCTGGGAGCGCCTTCAAGTTAGTGTGACAGATGAGCGATGTCTGCAGTCACTCCACCTCGTAATAGCCCCATCCTCCCACAGCCACTCCGTCTTTGTTCTTTCCACCAGTACCAAATGTCAAATTGCTATGCACGAAAGATAAAGTCACGAATATGGGACATGAAAGATCTACCAACTTTGTACAGCCCTGGCTTGCAGCGCAAGCATGAAAAGCTTTTAGAACGACGTCTACGATCCGCTGGGAAGTCAGGACATTGCCACCGCAGACGGCCGCCGTCCGTGAAGGTGACAGCAGTGACTTCTCCGGAATTCTGACTGGCACCAGGTGAGGTAATCCTCAGTACAAGCCACAAGCGACTCACTTGTGAGAGGAACGAGACAACCGGCGTTGAGGGGTATGTCAACGTCAAGCATGGCACGCATGCAATAGATGACGGCTGAATGGACAACGGATATCGGGGCATTTAGGTTACCCCGAACTTCGCACCCCGTCCCCTCAAAGTCTAGTACGGCGGAACCTTCTTTCTCGTTTATCTCGACCTTCAGTTGGATCTGTGTAGTAGGTAGGGTCGGGTAAATACAATATGAACGAAACGAGTGTACATAGGCACAGGAGTTGACATACTGGAGTTCCATCGTCGAGATAATCCACCGCACTGAGGACATTAGAGCCCGCGCGTTTCGCGACTTCGCGCAGCAAGTTCCTCACCGAGCTCTCTGCATTCGCTCGGATGTGATACATGTAATCTTGCACTGTCTGGAGACCATACTCCTCCACGACTACGGTCATCCATCAGTAAAGACGGGCGCGAAACAAGCAATCCCCTCTTACTTGTTTGTATGAGCTGCACTCCTTTATAGTTAGCAGCAACTTGCTACAGCCAGCATCCATAAACTATGACGAAGTCAAGTTCGATGTCTTACTTACTGCTTTGAGATCACTTTCCACGTCCTTTATATTGCGGCATCCAGAGCTCCCAGGATACCGAGCAGGTTTCTCCAGCATGTACTCATGCAGTCCTTTCTGATCAAATACTCCTCCATCCACGATCTTGAAGCTGACGATCTCTGCACCTTCTTCGAAGATATTGACAGAAGTCGGAGGCATGGACCCTGGTAAAATCCCGCCAATATCCGCATGATGCCCTCGAGATGCTGTAAAGAAAATGATTTCCTTCGTATTGGTATCAAATACGGGGGTAATAATAGTAATGTCGGGCAAGTGACTTGATGTCATGTAAGCACAGATACACTGACCAGTCATGAACAATCTGAACTGCTTACGATCCACCTGCATGTGGGGAATTGGTCATCAAGACATCACCCTCTTTCAAGTCGTTCGCATGTAGTTTCATTTGATACTTGACGGCGCTATGTAGTAGGGACGTCAGTGTCCTTGGGGTAATAATAGCCGCCCCATCTGATTGGCTCACAAGCTCATAGATCCTAGGTGGATAGGGATGAACGGTGCATTTGCAACTAGATCACCATCTGGAGCGAAAAGTGCACACGAGAAATCGAGCCTCTCTTTGATGTTCGTGCTTATGGATGTTTGCTGGAGAGACCTTCCCATAGCCTCCGCCACACTCATGAAGCGGTTGGCGAAGAGAGTAAGTAGGATCGGATCGGGAGGTGCCTTCTTTTCCATGTTGAAGTCCTGAACGACCGGTGAGTGCGAAGGATTGATCAAGCTCGATGCTGACAGAGTAAAGGTGTGTAGTGAGATGGGAATGGTGTCATGGATTACGGGTAGATAACCGGGTGGGCCGCCGGGCCGGTAATATGATTAGCTGGGGGAAAATGCGAGGTTCTCATGCAAGTACACGTGTTACGCCTTCCTTCACAGATGTCTACCCATACAGTTTATCATGCAAGTGCTTCTTTCAAAACCTCTATTATCTTCTCCACTTCCTCCACGGTGTTGTAATGAACAAGAGAGATACGCACGACCCCGTCACTAATATCTACCTTTGGCTTCATGTTGAAAATAAGACTGTAGGTATAGAAGTGACCGTAGCGGATACCAATCTACGGAAGACATGTCAGCTACGGGCTGGTGCTGAAGGCTAATGTTCAGATTTACTCACACCTCCTTTGCGGTCAAAGAATCCAACGATATCCTTGCTTTTGATAGCGTTTTGACCCACGACGACGAAACTGACCGTCGGAACCCTCGATTTATCGATCTTGCTAGTCCCCACAATACGCACACCCCTGTCGTATTGCTTTGGATCGGTAAGGAACACTAGTAGCGGCAGTAAAATCTGCTGCTCGTGCTCAGCAATGGCGTCAAATGTCGCCTCCAGATTGTTTTTAGGGGTGAGCGACAAGAGATAGGATGTTATTCCTGTGGTGCTATAAACCAGTTCATAACCGGGCCCGCCAATCTGGACTTTATAGGATTTAGAGTCCACATCCAGGAAGTGGTGGACAATCTTGCTGAGTGAAGACTGCAGGGCCTTCGAGCGTACATAAAACGCCGAATTATGGGCAGCGTATATCTGCTATAAAGGTAGCATCGCACTTCGGCTTCGTGCTCATTCCTACCTTGTACAACGAGCAAACGCAATAGTCGATGTCCCATTTCTGAACGTCCATCCTCCTATGAGGGGCATAGGCGACACAATCCACGGAGACTTCCACTTTAGGTGCTCCGAGCTCTTCTGTACGTTTCCGAAGGGCTTTCACGACCTCTCTTACTGGTATGATGGTGCCCAGGATATTCGAGCAAGCCGAGATGGCGACAAGGCGCGTCTTGGCAGAAACCAGAGGAAGAAGATCATCCACACTGTAAGCAAGGGAATAAGGGTTATCCTCCGAGGTTGGTGCTGTGCGCCAGTACTTCACGGTCGCACCACGCCGTTCAGCAAGGTATTTCCACGGACCGCAATTAGCTAATGCAGGAGTGAAAATCAGTAATATAATACGTGACAACAGGACAGGAAAGACAATGACCTTCGTGCTCCTCGGTGATTATGAATTCATCCCCGGACTTGATATCGTTTTCCATCGCTCTTGCAATATTTTCCAAAACCATGCTAGAGCTTGGGCCGAAACCGACTTCATCTATCGATGCGGCATTGAATAGTAGCGCGGCAGATTTGGCGCCTTCTGCACCTCGTTGGTTACTCTGTACACCAACAGAATAATCCGCTCCAAGTTGGACGTTCGTGTTGGAAAGATAGTCGACAATTCTATCCAAGACTTCTTGACACACTTGAGACCCCCCGGCATTATCTGCATAAATGTATCCAGAGCGCAAGGAAGGAAACTGGGCGCGAACTTGCTCGACATCGATACTAGCCATTGGCAAGTGATACAAGTTGAAGGCCAATGGCCTGATAAGCACGCGTATCGATCGCAGGTCGCCCTTCCTATTTATAAATTAGGTGTGGGATATGAACGTTATCAGCTACTCTTCGAACGACACGCATGCAAAGATATGGATCACATGCTTAGGTGGTTACAGATGCGCCATGAGAGTTGCGACGCATATGTATCACTTCCTCAGGAAGATACCGTTCATCGTACAGAAGGGTGCCGCAATTGCCAGAACGAACCACAAAACGATATGCCTCCGTTGTTATGGGAGGCCACTCAAGAGTATGTTGCAGTGTATGGGTCCATAACACCCTCCCTCCTGCAGGCTGCATAGTGTGGGTCCTGATTTAAGGCGGTCTGGGAGTCAACCGAGCTATGGCACGTCTGTGCACGTGATTTCTATGTTCTCATTGGCCAGTGGAATTGCAAAACGCAGTCGTACAAGTCTACTGGAGACGACGAGCTCAGGTCCATTCCTTGCCAGTTTTCTAGCTGTTCCTGCACTTCTTACTTAATGGCATGTTCCCTCAATGACCTGGTCGATTCGCAAGATGCACTCGTCAAGGAGGCTGCGTTGGCACTGCCACACGAGTTCTCTCGATGCACTCATAGCTTGGGACCAATCAGACAAGCCGTGTATCTCTGCTTGACATGCGCCGCTCCACGTGGAGTTTGCTCGTCTTGCTCTATAGCATGTCACACAGACCACGAGCAAGTGGAATTGTTCCCGAAACGGAACTTTCGGTGCGATTGTCCTACTAGCGCCATAACTCACCCATGCACATTGCACAAAACCCTCGAGGAGGAGAACTCTACCAATAAATACGGACAGAATTATCAGGGCGTGTTTTGCAGATGTTCAAGACCGTATGACCCCAAAACAGAACTGGAGACGATGATCCAGTGTTTTGTGTGCGAGGTTTTGTCGTGTTCTTTCTACCAATGTTGGACAACTAATGGAGACATGCCTTAGGATTGGTTTCATGAATCTTGTCTCAACTTACGCGAGCGCCCTCAGCCCGAGTCTACCACTGATCAATCTTGTCCTTCCGATTCTCACGCCGCTGATGACGATAATTCCGATACAACTTCCAATGGCCTTCCGCCACCGTTGATTTCTGCTGATGATTATGATGCTTTTGTGTGTTGTACATGTGTTACCCAGATCGATACACTTCGCCGATACGCGGGTACGAGAGGTGTCATCATGGTTGTACGTGATGATGACAACAGCCCCTGGAAGAAGTTCGAGGAACATTCTTCGAACGAGCCCTCCGGCGAACACAACTATGGCGACGTGCATTCTGACACCGACGGATCTCAGTCTCCATCGGCATCCAAACACCGCACTTCACGTTCCCGGTCCCGAGGCGAAGAACCTAAAGCAAAACGACGAAAGCTTTCTGATCATCTGTCACCCTGCCTCGCTCCACCAGTCAGCTCGGTTGCCAATCAAATTTTTGAGCGTAGAATGCGGGGTTCGGATATTCCCACATCCCCTCTGAGTACCGGGGATGTATTCTTGACTGAAGGATGGCGTCGTAGGTGGTGTCGATGTGATCAAGTGAGCTTTGTCTCACAACATGAAGAATATTAGTCTGAGATTGGATTTAACAGTGTCTACCATCCTTATTGGCACACTCGTATCTACTGGAAGAGGAAGAAACATACGAGCCGCCCGAGGACCCGGAATCAGGTACGTTCTTTCGGGAAGTGAGTAAACTGATATCAATTATTGCACAGGAATGTCGCTGGAGGAATTAGGCATGAGGGCCTTAGAACGTATGCCACGGGATCGTGCCATTGATGGCATACGGGCATTTAACGATATGCGGTAGGCATTCTTGTTTTCTCATGTGCATACTTTCCTGTTCACCTATGTTGTGGTCCTCTTAGGGACAACCTGATGGAATATTTGCGACCCTTTGCTCAGGAGGGAAAAGTTGTGGAAGCGGCGGATGTCAACCGTTTTTTTGAGACACTTACGGAGAGCAGACGTGCACGAAATTAGCTGGTTACCATCGACGATGTTTTGACCCTGCCACTCGCGCATCAAGAAGCGTGCTCGTACACTTTAGTGGTCGTACAGAGGTTATGTATTTGTCAGAAACAACGCCTTTTGGCAGTGTACGGTAATCCAGAATCTCGTCTCCGCTCGTATTTGAAACTGCGTACCATAGCGTTGGGTTATTCCCAGCCTCCTCATAAATAATATCTATCAAGGGCTATGTGCGCACAGGTTCCTTCATACGTGCCGGGGGTTTTTCTCTAATGGGATCTTGGACACTCAGGGTCAGTTCTGGAAATGTGGTCGTTCAGTAGTTGTCCACTCTTTTGTCACCTCTCGACTTGTTGGAAGCTGAATGGTTGTGGCATTATCCGGAAATGTGAAGTAGAACCGAATCCCCCATATCGTTACTCATGCTGTACAGGCAGTGCACGTGCACGAAGCAAGCTAACCAGCATGCATACATTTCGAGCACGTTATGTATTCGATCCCGCAATAAAATCTATATACCCACTGTGCCTTACAAGCCACGCATGTATCTGGCATTCACCGTCAACGTGTGGACTGCCCAAGTCTACTGAAGTTCCACATCTCACAAAGTCGTGTGAGCCGTGGGCTTAGCAGGCCAACTCTTGTACACCAGGAGCGCTTCCAACTTGGGGCCAACCATCCTTTTCATTTAATTATTCCCACATGATCATTCACCCCCTGTTGTGAGTATGGGCTTGAGCCAGTGACCTCTGCAAGAGCATGAACGAGCCGGCCTCTGGGGATGGGTCTTGTTTCCCCAATTTCATATTCTAGGCAATCTAATGAGTTATGAAGAATCCCATGACTTCACAGTAATCCTCTCAACATGTCCAGTCTCACACACCAGCTGCGCATTATGCAACCAAACTGGCTGGTGTCCGCATGTGAGGTGATAACGTTCATGTCTCGACGTGAGGCAGGAGAGTTCGGACTATCCGGCTGTGGCGTTGTATAATGGATTCATCACTGAACTGCTGCTGGTGCTGCGATCCAATGTGGTGTTCCAACGTTTTTTTACTGTCATGTGCCATATGATGGTTCACCTCCAGCAACTTTGTCAGGTTCCTGAATGCTTGGGTGGCCACCAATAGGCATGCAGATAAAGGTCCTCCCTTGTTGCTGTAAGGCTATTTCCAGTCGCTGATGCTTCTGGTGTGCGAAGCTTGGTGAATTTGCCTGATGAGGTGAGCACACATGTATTCTCTTTGGGAACGGAACTAGTGTGCCAGAACAGATGTATCAAGGGCTGAACCTGTTGGTCAAGCAGCACGATGCTGATCAGCTTTAATTTTTGCTTTCTTTTCCAGAACAAGAGACATTCGTAGAAATGGGTCCTGGAAGGGATAATAGGTGATCTGAAATATCCAGCCTCTCCACAGCAGATGTAACCACAACCTGTGGGTGATAGTTCATATGACCAGTCCTCAGGCGCACATTCCATTTTCTCGGAACCTGGGTTGTCACGTCGTGTGATCTCTATTCAAATACAGTGATTCCACACCCTTGTTGGATGCGAGTACTCGATAGGGCTCTTCTGAAGTTCTGTAGGCTCATTCGTGTTGTATTACCTGGGAACGGTCAGGAACGCCGTGTCTCATGGCCCTCATGCAGCACAACTTGAAGGGGTCGAGCACCGCGTGAATATCGGTGAAATGGGCTGAACTTTGCTCTCAGTCCTGGCTCGAGAAGCGTCATATGTTTCACAGGTGGAACACCGTTAACATCCATATATTTAAATAAATGAGGGACGTCCTTAATTTTATCCATAATGAAATAATACGTATGCGATGCTATTTCACAGGAGGAAAATATCGTTACATGTGAATAAATACAAGATGCTGTGAATAATTTGCACACATACCCCTTCTTAGTTGGCGGAGATGTGCATAAATGAGATGCAGTGAGAAATGTGAAATGCGAAACGAGTGTGAGGGAGAAATAAAGATAGACAGCTATGTCGCATGCTTGTAAAAACGAAGGTTGTTGCTAAACGCCATCGAAGACCGAGAAGGTGGAGAAAACAGCAATGGGGGTCAGTCGTTCTCTGTGGCAAAATGGGGAAAGTGTGTGTCATCCAGTTCCCACGAGCGCTCGCGGAGACCAAAAGCACGAGGACGGGGATGACCTACAGCATGGCTTGCACTTGGTCAAATGTTTCCGGTACTGCATTCCCGGTATAGACGGGAATAGTTTCAACATATTCTTTCCACGACCTGTCGGACACAATCGGCGCCAAGACGTACCCCTCGATACCAAGGTCGTCAAGATACGTTTCCAAGAGGGGCATTGCTGCGGTCACCGCTCTATCCTCACATATGCGCTGGGAAAGACGTGTAAGACCAGTATTTTCAGAGTACCACGACGGGTCGCGTCGAATCACCGCGCACTCATAGACGTCAAGGATCGGCCTCGGGAGGCCGCTGTGAAGGGCAGCCGAGTAGGCCATTGCATGGCCGATGGCTTCGATGGCAAGTTCTGCGTGCGGTAGGAGCAAAGTATTGAAGGTGTCACTACGATGGCCACCCGGGATTTGGCGCAATAAGTCCCTGTTCTCTTCCATTATTGAATGTGCATGTCGCGCGAGCAGCGATTCTGATGGATCGGGGAGGGGTATGTGGTATCTCTGTTGAACCAGTTCGGAGAACAACCGTATGCACAAGGTAAGGATGTCCCCCTCGGCGATGATGACACCCTTTCCATCATTCTGAGATAAAAGTTGTTACACAAGCCGAGCACATCTAAAGTAAGCACGCTCACCTCGATGCGTGCCATGTAATTATGTTCAAATGTACCCTGTGCGCCGCAACGTTCCGCGACTTCGGGTATACAGCGCTGGAAATGACGACATGCAGTCGTCTTCACAATAACAGCGATCCCATGCCGGACTCGAGGGTCAAGAGAGTTGTCCATCGTTAGTTGGATAGCCAATGGATACCAGTTGCTCATCACATGGGCGACTGCTGTCGCATGAACAACCGGCCACTGTTGGGTGCGGAAGGAAATGATAGGCAATGGATTACCGTCCTTGCCTGTTATGCAACGGTGCATGGAATATTTCCCAGAAATGTAAGCAGCGGCCTTGATGGAGGATATCCAAGGTGCGGTAACTGCCATTGTTCCATACGGAATGCGCCATATTTCATCCCACCATGCTTGTAATGGGAACTTAGGCGCGGAATAGTCACTAGGTCTAGAAGACACGAGAGCCGAGTGCGGAACTAAGACATGGTCGAAACGGGTGATAGAGAAGTCAAGGGGAGATGTCCCTGAGCGAGGGCCCAATCGGATTGATTGTACCCCTTTGTACATCTCCCGTTCATTACAAATTGGGACGATGAAGAAGCGGGAACCACAGTCTTGACCGTCGACTATGAGCTTCGCCATTACTAACGCAACCTTGGGAATACCAAAGGCTGGAGTTGAAGCTGGCATGAACCTATTGATAATATGGGCGTGTGTGCGTTCGTGGTCAACTCCCGATATAGGTATAATTAGACTACGTACTTGGAAGCTTCTTCGCAAGGTGTGTTGATGACAAAGCCTCGCGAAGTCTTTGTGGCTGTAGTCTCGATGTTGAAGGCATCGAGACCATGACCCCTCTCGCTAAGGAGGTAGATTCCGACTGTGTCAAACCGCAAGAGACGATTAACGAGCTCCCTAAGATCAGGGCGTTTCCGCAGATGACGTGAGAGAGTGCCTATTGCGAGGCCAACGTGGGCCGCCAAGATTGTGAACATGGCGGTGTCAAGAGACATTATGGGATCAGTCATCATTGACCAGTATTTTTGCGAGCAGAATTGCACGTCGTTGGCGGACAGCTCTGGTGGAAAGATTAGATGGTGGTCACAAGGGTAGACGTGGAGGAAAAGACGAACTGTAGGTCTGCATGAGCAGTCTCGCTCTCTGGTAGGAAAGGGAAACACGTTCATCGACGGAGAGGAACTCTGTCCTGATGGTAAAGAGGGGATGGCAATTCAGTTGACTAGCCATGGTCAGGAGGAACAGAGGACAGCCCGAGGAAGCATGAACAGCCTGGCTCAGCCCTTTTATAGGCTCGTCGATCATGGCATAAAGGAGTGCGTGGTGCTTCCTAACTATTCGAAGTAGACCGAAGGCACAGGGAGAGATATGGACCTAGCCAGTAGCCCTGTCAGATGATATCAAAGCTGACATCGCCGCGCTACCGGATTGAGAGCATAATCTCTAACTGACATCTGCGGATAAGTAAGGGTGGTCACAGAATGAAGTCTAAGCACCAGGAACCAGTCTACGTACACATTTGGAACAGAGCGCCTGAAAATAGTCCCGAGAGAAGCAAGGTGGCCAATCTTGCACGGATAAGTCGATGTGAGACAATTTTCACCTCTTCGCGTTGGGGTATTGGTACATTCTTACACGGCCCAATATTGGAAATATTATGAACAAGAGAGGGTCTTCGATCATTATTAACCCAGTGAGAATCCTGCCACGGCATGGGGATTGACACGGGGGGAATTCGTCTCAGGTGGTTCCGCGAAGGTTACAATAACGCGTGTTTCTGGGAAACAGAACGTTAAGCAAGAAAAAAGGGGACAGCCGCAACAGTAGCACATAGTCGCTGGTACCACCGGTACCGATGTGCACCAACCTCGTGATTTTGACTACTAGTACCTATTGGGCGCGGACACAGCAGTGCGAGCTTCCGCATCTGATAGTAGAGGATGCCCATATCGTCGACGTGGAGCTCGAAGAGAGGCAGTGTTATATGCCCAATGCGAGTTTTTCGTCATCATTCATTCGGCCATCGCCCACCGCTTATGTAACCGCTCGAACAAATTTCACCAGTTCGCCCTGCGGCACCGCAATTCAAAATTTTGGTAGTTTCAGAATACCAATGGCACAGTTGGAATGCTCCCATCGTGTGCTACATACATCCCATCACACGATCTGCGAACCGAGCGCCCTCTCCCTGAATTCCGCGGGCATCGTACAATGTTCTGTGCACAGTCAACGTTATTAATCTCTCAATGTCTCGTAAACATCCCTTCTTCCGCGTGGACAGTTTTCTGGTAGGTGACTCCAGCGCTTCCTTGGTCCCGCGTCTAACCAACGCTATTCTGAAAGAGGTATCCCGAATGAATGCTTAGACAGATTAATGCACATTAGCTCAAGCGTCGGACCGAAAATTTCATTTTAATGGCAGAACTGGGAAGACGTTAAATGTTTTCGTTCTGTGTATATTATTCTCGACGGACATTGCTCAAGCGACACCGACGTCCGCTCGGAGTATGCTATGTCTAACAGATGACATTGACAACCTCCATACTTTACCTGTCGCACTCCTCATAGATCTGAATGGGAATATTTTTTCCTTCCGCAGTAATATTTGCATATATATCACGTTATCCTTGCGATACATATGGATGTCGGTGTATTGTCTATGCCAATGTGTCCATTGTGGCTCCTCCAGTTCTGGGGAATGAATCTCATGCAGATCTGTACGTGAGTTACGTGTCACCGATCACAGATCTCTGGATGTTACTTACAGGTATGATAAGCATGACGAATAATGCCTTCCTTGGGTTTGACTGTGGTCATTATGGATTAGCGCCTGTCGAAGAACCTTGCCGATCCAAGAACGGAGAAGGTTTAATGTTTACTTCATGTCAGCATAGGATGGAATTACCCGATGGGAAAACCTCCGCGATGACGAGATCTCAGGTTGACAAAAGAATTATCTTCAAGCGACGGATACCAAATTTGTTGACGTCACCCCTAAATAGCCCTAAGCCCACCCCACAAACGCTTCCTGAACTTATCTCCGGGTCGGCGTCAAAAATCCATGTGCATTTCAAAGTGTCCGTCTGGATGCGTCCATACCAAAGATAGTGCAAAATGTCCGCACCTTGGGAACTTGCAATTTAATCCAGTGGCAGCCAGCACCCCTGTCCTAAAAAATGCCTTCGCATACCGCACGCGTTGATCACACGGGGCATAAGCGGGATTCTATCGCCTGAGAAGGTGAAAATATCCGTTCGGGACATAGTGCTAGGCATACAGGTTCACCCTAGCCGCGGCGCGCCATATGTTCTGTGTAACCTTATGATCATGTCACTGGCCCGAACAGAAGCTGCCTTAAGCACGTCCAAAAATCTTAAAGTACAGCACAGGGACAGACTTTGTATCCCTCCAGTCCCACTTTCCCCCTCCATGGCTACTACTCCAGAGAGTGATCGCTCGACCCTCGAGAGTAAGCAAGAGGCGTCTCTCCCGAAGGGCAAGTGCTCCTCCGATGCCCTGGATATTCCTTCGTCAGAGGCTGCCACTCCTGCTCCACCAACCTTCCCCGAGGGTGGACTGCAAGCTTGGCTGACTATCTTTGGAGGGTATGTCTCATGCTTTGTCGTCGTCAAGACCTGATCGTGAAGCACAACTTAGGTTTATGATAGTGTTTTGCACTTTCGGTACAGTCCAGTCCTTTGGGGTGTACCAGGACTACTACACGGTACGTGGATGCTTTCATACAGTTGTCTTGGTGCTGATGGTAACATGTTGTAGCGGGTATTCTTGAATGGTCATGTTGCCTCGGACATCAGCTGGATCGGCTCGATGCAGACATTCCTTCTCTTTGCTGGAGGGCTCCCCTCGGGCAAGTGGTTCGACGATGGATACTTTCATCACTGCATCGCATCTGGGTCATTGATCTACCTCTTCTCGTGAGTCGTTATAGTCGTATGAAAGCCCAAGACTGTACAATCATTTTGCAGGATTTTCATGCTGTCTCTTGCCCAGC
This sequence comes from Astraeus odoratus, assembly GCA_016618355.2. NCBI lineage: Eukaryota > Fungi > Basidiomycota > Agaricomycetes > Boletales > Astraeaceae > Astraeus > Astraeus odoratus. The sequence goes on along the minus strand of JADGIP010000241.1, from coordinate 6,873 downwards.
CTCACCAGTACTACCAGGTATTCCTAGCACAGGGCGTGGGTATGGGCATAGGGATGGGGTTGCTTTTCCTCCCTGCAATATCCGTGACTTCGCACTACTTCCGTCGTCGCCGGACGGCAGCAATGGGCGTGGTCTTATCAGGTCGGTACCTATCAGTATATTTGCATATTTCTGACAAATACGAATAACATCCCTTGTTATCTGGTCAGGTTCATCCGTAGGGGCCGTTGTATACCCCATTTTGCTGAATAACTTGTTCAACAAGAAGGTCGGCTTTGCATGGGGGGTCAGGTATAATTGCGATTTCACACGGAGTAGGTCAGGGACTCAAATACTGCTTACTCAGGACTGCGGCGTTCATAGACCTTGCCCTGCTTCTCACGGCCAACTTTTTGATGAAGACTCGGCTGCCGAGTCGTAGGGAGAGGCCGAACGTGAAACCAGTTAATATCAGATCAATTCTGACTGATAGGGGTTATTGGCTTTGCACTATTGGGTATGTAGAATTCTTCCACTATCTGGTACTTTCCAAGTCTGACAGACTTAACAGTGCCTCATTTGTATTCTGGGGTCTATTCGTTCCTTGTATGTCAAATCGTAACGTTAGCGGTGTCTGTACTAACCGTGCTTCTAGTCTTTTACTTGCAACTATTTGCTGAGTTGCATGGACTACCTGCAACGCTCGCGTTCTACGCGGTTGGTACATCTCGTTGCTGATATTCCCATAGCTGACTTTGTCTAGATTCCGATTATGAACGCGTCTTCACTGTTCGGGAGGACAATCCCAAATTTCCTGGGTGATTACTTTGGCCCGTTCAATGGTATGTCCACCCGATACCTGGGCTTGGCAATGATCGATGAATGAACGAACTACTGACGGTGATTCGGGAAAATGTAGTCATGATCCCGTGTACAGCCCTCTCCGGGGGTCTCATGTTCCTCATGTTTGGGGCTACGGGGGTGGCTGGTACAGTTGTGTTCGGCATACTGTATGGGTTCTTTTCTGGAGGCTGTGAGTTCCTGCACTTACGAGGAGGCGAATGGACTGACTTGAGCCGTGCTACTTAGTTATCTCGATTATCACTCCAGCTGTGGCCTCCTACTCTCGAGATATTAATGAGATTGGGTGAGTCTATTGTGTCCGCTTGTTTAGCGGAAGTACAGAAGGCTGACATAGTACTATCGGTACCGCACTGCGTCTTGTCGGGGCCCGTCGTGCACAGAACTCGGATAGGCATTACGTCCTTCGTGATCGGCTTCGCGTTACTGACAGGGACTCCTATTGCCGGCGCCCTTGTGCAGGAACACCACAACGGACCCTATATTTGGTGGCGCCCGCTCGTCTTCGCATCCGTATGTCTGCTTACTTCAGAAGTTGTCGTCGTCAGCCCAACTCATTACTTGTGCCAACAGGTTGTCGTGTTCTCCGGTACGATTTGTCTCATTGTCTCCAGACAAATCCTGTCTTCGCGGAAGGGTACTCGCATACTCTAACCTGGCTCGTCATGGCCCCCATTGGGATGTGACGCACTTCCACGAGACGGTTACGGCTTTGGAAGGTTGACATTTTTCGTTCTCGACTCTTCTGTAAGCTTTTACGATACGCATGCCGTTAATACCCCGAGGGCTCGCCTGGCACGCTTTTTTTTTGGACTTGGGCGCCATTTCATGGCATTGTTCACACGTTCTTTACATGCCTTTCGATACCTCCAAACTCATCACAGGCGTGCGTGCAGTGTGCCACAGTCTACTTTCCACCACAAAAAGCCACAGCCTTCTTCGTCGTGTGTACTCTGTACTGATAGTGGACGTCGTGCAAGGCTTTGCTCGTTTGCAGGACACTCAGTAAATAGACTCAGTTTCCTGTCACGTACCACACCGCTTCTCACGTTCGATGAAATGCTTATACGTATATACACCTATATTCAAAGATATACCTACTCTGGTGATATTGTGGCAGGAAATTAAAAGCGAAATTAACAATCACCTGATTGCATATTTGTGGGGAGCTCGAGGTTCAGGCGAGAGTCGAAGAAGCACGGAATTTGATGGTATCGCACCGGCATCGTGCGTTGGGGTTGACTGCTTCTCAATTTGATCGTATGACGATGGAGGTTATGCACGCACCTGCTTTTGCATGCGGACGCACACGCGGAGGATCTGAGACCTTGCGCCCCTTGCAACGACCGAAGTCTCATGTGTCATGACACCAACAGACGATACATAAAGCATTTACACCACTGCCTTAAAATTAGAGACAGATATTGGCATATTGCCATTTCCGGCGGGCTTCGGCGTACACGGTATGCAAAATCCTTGACCGATGGTGCGACGATAGTGCGGGCATCGTGCCGTCCTGCATCTGGTAGGGAGCACGATGCCTGCAGGTTTGGAATATTAATTTGCAATATTTCGTCGGTGGGCATCGAGCACCGGATTCGCAAAGCTTACGCCGCTGGAGAGGGGGGGGTTGCTATAATATTCGAATGCAGGGGTAGCAGGAATCCCTGTTATACATACAACATCCAACAGATGGAGTTGGTGGTTGAACATTAACTCCGAGGGTATGCTGCATACAAGGGTCATCACCACGGGATATGAGCGCGCATACAGGGGCCAGGCTCCTCTGAGCGTGTGATACGGTCCTCGATTTGTGTTCACTATGACTATACACGGAACATTGGACGTCAGTAAAACGGGGAGACAGATGGTAATGGAGCAAACTCGACGGGGATCACTATCTGGGTTCTCGTAGCAAATAAAGTAGAAAATATTTATATCGGCCACTTGGATATTGAATATCGGGGGGATCGATGGGGAGGGTGGGGGGAATCTCCTGACGCAAAGCCTGCAGTGCGAGTTGGGGTAAGGACATTTTTGAACAAGGTTTAGGAAATATAAGATAGCTTACCAAGCCAAGAAACCAGCGAATCACTGAACAGACAGACGGGGTCACCAGCCACCAACGCACAGGCGCCACATGTATGACAAGCGCTGGCATTGTTGATCATCTGCCGTCTGCAAACCTTGCCTTTACTAGACGTCAATCCCGGTCCGCAACTGTTATGACGTGGTGTACTGGCGGGGCACCAACTCAAGTTTACTCTGACGCAACATCCGGGCGTCATTTTGTTCACCTGTTTCACAGAGATCGCGAATGGGCCAGTGCTGGATAAAACATTTCCCCAGCATGGTCGGTTCGAGGATCCGTGGGGAGTTTGTTATTTAGACTTCGAAACCCCACACTGGCACGAAGAAGATGGGTAGGCTAAGTGTACTCCCGGGAGATCATCAGCCCCCCTTGCAAGACAGGATAATCTATGGCCAGATTCCAGACGGGTGAATGCATACTGCGGTGAGCAGCAGTCGCAGCACACAGCACAGTCACAGGTTTTTCACACGCCACCGTCGCAGTAGCTGGCTGACACAGCAACGACCGAGTTGGAGTCGACTTGCTTTATTATTCGACCGCAACATACGCCGGACGTCATTCGCATCAGCAACGCACAACGTATTGGTCCACCCAGATGCCCACGAAATCCGCCTTGTTCGAAGGCGAGAAAAATATGGTCAAGGCGACCATCCCTGCTGGGGACAACAAGATTCTATTTGCTACGGCTGCCAGGATCTACTTCGCCTATCCACAGCCAGGCAAATGGACTTACGGAGGATTGCAGGGTGCCCTCGCATTCGTCGAAGACCTTACGAAGCACGCATTCTTCTTGAAATTGGTGGATATCTTTGAAAATAGAGGCATCATATGGTCGCATGAGCTGTACGAGGGGTTTGAATACGTCCAGGACAGGCCATTCTTTCATTCGTTTGCTGGTGATGTGAGTTGTCCCCCATTTTGCGGCATTGTCCGTGCAAGCTGCGTTCTGACCCAACTTGTTCAAAGAAATGTATGATTGGCCTGGTCTTTTCTGACGAGAAAGACGCCAAGTTGTTTTACAAGAAAGTTACGTCCCGGAAGGCCGGCAAGGCAGGGAAAGGTTCGCCCGTGCTTGTGGTTCAGAATTCAAAATTTGACGATTCCCCCAGCAGCGAAATCGAAACCAGCGAAGAAGGCGTTCTCCAAAGGTGGCAAGGTTGACAAATCGATGATATCTGGTCCTGTGCAAGGTTCCTTCCAACATGTCGGACACATGGGGTATGACCCCGAGAAAGGATTTGTCTCGGAAGGAGTCGATAAGTCATGGCCGCAACTTGCTGCTAGTCTTGTACAGCACGGCGTCCCCGAGGAAGTGGTTCGAGATAACAAAGATTTCATTCAACAGTTCATGAAAGGTGCACAAGTCGAAGCACAGGATTCATCTGCGGCAGGCAAGAAGAAACCACCACCACCACCAGTCCCCCGACGAGGACTGCACGGTCCCTCTGCAAGTATCACTTCAAGCAATGGTGATGCACAACCCGAGGCGACCTTGCCAGTAAAGGCTCCTCCTTTCAGACCTCCTCCCCCTAGTCAGCCACCACGTATTATGCCACCACCTCCACAACGTACCTCAGCACCTCCTGTTGCACCACCGCTACCACCTGCTCGGTCTGCTGGTACTACGTCAGCTCCCCCGCCCCCTCCTGTCCGGCCTGCCAGCACTGTACCGATACCACCCCCACCTCCTGCACGGACGGTTACAGTCCGCCAACCACCCCCGCCTCCACCTCCGCCAACTAGCGGCACCCCTTCGCCACCTCCACCGCCCCCTCCTGTGAACAGTCCCCCGCCACCACCACCACCACCACCACCTCCTGCGAACGGTCTACCACCACCACCACCGCCACCACCGCCGCCGCCTCCCCTTATGAATGGACCACCACCTCCGCCCCCGCCACCACCACCTCTCGGGGATGATACTTCCCCGCCACCGCCTCCACCGCCTCCCCCAGCGTCCACTTCCGCTATATCTGCTATGCCTCCCGCTCAGCCTGGTCGTGCGGACCTTCTGGCTTCAATTCGTGGACAAGGCGTCCACAATCTGCGTAAGACCCCTAAACCCGAGTCGAACGCAGCACCACCGCCAGCTCCTGCACACGTTGCTGAGGAGACCAATGCAAGCAGCGGTACTGGAAGTGGGGGTGATTTGACTGCTGCACTTGCGGCCGCACTGCTTGAGAGGAGTAAGAAGCTGGGAGAGAGCGACGACGAAGAGGATGACGATGACGAGTGGGATTAGATCTGGGATAGTCATATCTTATCATACAACCTCTTACCGATACCCATCTTCGATTCTAGCCCAATGACGAGCGTATGTATCATTCACGTATGGATTGGTTGACGAATGTACGTATATATGTAAAGAGAAGACTGTTTACGGTACTTCGGACGCATTTCGTATGGACGTCATGCGAGGGCGACTGCCAAATCCTGCTGAATGGTTCTCCCTTACGATCGGGCCTGGAATTCGATACTGGCTGTCCGATGTCCTTCACGATGCTGGGAGACATCGTACCTGGCCTCGACGTCTGGACGGGACCAAGTTGCAGACCCGCCAGGTTTGGACAAGACCCACTCAGATGACCTGATTTAGCCCCAGGTGGCGATTGCCGAGATCAATCAGTGGGCGGTAAGTCTCGAGTCCTCTCCTGCCTCCCCTCCACCCTGCTCTGCACGAGAACAACGTACCACCTTTCCACCCGCCCCGGCTTCAGCAACAGAAACCACAGACGAAGCTACTCCATCGTTTTGCTCGAAAATGGCCGATCAACTGGTACGTCTACCCCGTTGTCACGTGGGTCTCGCTTCTCTGGTTGATTAATGTTCTCTTGGACAGACCGAAGGTGGGCATTCCCTTGCATGCAGGTAACATGGGCTGTTGGGGGCTGACGTACTGTAACGTACAGAACAGATAGCCGGTCAGTATCCGATTCCTGGTGTCCTCTCGTCCTCATCTCCGCATTGACCCGTCGTGCGATCTACAGAGTTCAAGGAAGCCTTCTCTCTTTTTGATAAAGGTATGCTCGCTCGGAGACATGTCTTACTACGCTCGATGGTCACGGGTGCTCCCCTAGATGGCGATGGGACGATCACGACGAAAGAGCTGGGCACCGTGATGCGTTCGCTGGGCCAGAACCCCACCGAGGCCGAACTCCAGGACATGATCAACGAGGTGGATGCAGATGGGAACGGCACGATCGATTTCCCCGAGTTCCTGACCATGATGGCGCGCAAGATGCGCGATACGGATAGCGAGGAAGAGATCAAGGAGGCGTTCAAGGTGTTTGATAAGGACGGGAACGGGTATATCAGCGCAGCCGAGCTGCGCCACGTCATGACCAATCTCGGTAGGCCTCTCTCTCTCATACTGCTGCGAGGACACCGAACCCACCCGGACATATGTGTTGGTAGGGGAGAAATTGACCGATGGCGAGGTCGATGAGATGATCCGCGAAGCCGATGTGGACGGCGACGGCCAGATCAACTATGAGGGTATGTCCCCTTCGATTCCTACATTACTTAATTACATATTCACGAATTCTGTCGCATCGCAGAGTTTGTCAAGGTAAGCCAGCATTGGCGGTTTGTTATGGAGAAACTATTGACGCGGTCACGTGTAGATGATGTTGTCCAAGTAGTCTTCTTCGTCGATTTATCATCCTATCACTTTGTGGTGTCCCGCGTTCCGAATTAGCTACCAGTACAATTCAAGACAATATTCTAACTACTCGCCAGATGGAACATCCGCTCTGAATCACAGACCATCTACCGTGTGTGTAAACAGGTTAACGTGCTACTTGGGATCCATGGATGCACATGCTTGGAGGCTGAGTGCCGATGCTGCTGATGTTAGACCTCTGTGTGCAGTGGGACTGAGTACTAACCCTCCCCTTGTTCGGGTAACAGGGGTTTCATTCAGATCATCTGATTTAGCCGAA
>JADGIP010000240.1:0-26140 GCA_016618355.2 Astraeus odoratus | reverse complement strand
AAAAAGGCATGTGAGCAATGGTGCATGGGTATACACTTTTTGCCGGTGTCAGTCACGGTGAAGACTCAAGTGCTCGAGAGCGAGTGCGCTGACCAGCCTCAATTAAAATTTACCGCCCAGGCGGTGCGCACCCGTTTCTGATCCGATGCTCTCTGCTTTGCGACTCAACGGAGTGTTGGCTGGCCCACGTTGGCCTACATCACCAGCGTGTCTGCACACCTCTGCCCTCTTGCTAGCCCCAGTACAGAGAAAGGGCCGGAGGAACGGCTCGAAGTTCTGTAAGCAGCATAGACGTTTAAAACATAACGCTGTAGCTAACTACCGAAGCTTCCTCTCCCAAAACGCGTCTCGCAAAATCGCTGAAGCCAACGGGGAAGGCGAAACGACTTGGAACGCTAGAAGTGGCCCCCAGATCACGTCCATCATTCGCTAGAGACAAGGCTCCTCATGAGGGGAGAGTGCCACAAGAACGGATCCCTTCTCGTGGGCGAAGAAACTCGGAGCCACCGGCACCAGCCAAGGCCGTAATAGCGCAGCAAAAACACTTCGCCGCTATGGCACACTCCGAGCGTGTAGAGAGACGAACTACCGCGGCTCGAGAGCGACGGGGTTCTGCCACCAGTCCATTAGAAGAAGAGTTTGATCTCTCTCCGTCTACGTCTATCGGTGGTCTCCCGAAGTCTTTCGCTTCTCCACCACTCCTTCCCGGTTTGCTGCAATGTCTACGAGAACTTATTGGTGCAAACGCGAAGCCGACTGCTATACAGGCACTTTCTTTGAAGCACCTTTTCAAAGGGCGTGTCTCAGAAGCAGAGTGGACAGAGTGTTTACTTGCGAGTGAGACCGGATCTGGAAAGTCGATAGCGTATCTGCTGCCTCTCCTTCAAGACCTGAAACGTCGCGAATCAGGCGACATTCGGCTCATAGGTTCCTCTCGGAAACCGTCATCCAAGCCACTTAATCCTCGTGCCCTTGTTCTTGCGCCAACTCACGAACTCTCACGACAATTAGCTGGGTTCGCAAAGAAGCTTTCGCATGTGATTAAATTACGCGTTATGTGTGCATCGAGGGCGAATAATCCCAGCATAGCCAAGGAGAAAGGGACGGCTTCGAAGATGAAAAGGTTGATGGAGACCCTCGACACAGGTGGTGGTGGTGAGATTATTATTCCTGGCGGGGGCCGCAGTTCTCGCCCTGTTGACTTATTGGTTGGTACGCCAATGAAGTTACTGGAATTAGAGAGGGGTAGGGGATGGAATTGGGAGCAACGAGCACGCGAGCGGGCATTACGCATCAACAGCGAAAACAGGCTAGAGCAGGATGCAGCGGACACTGTCGATCTGGGGCGAAAGTTCTGGGTTGATGAGCCCCAGATGGGGTTAGAAAGTGTTGAGTGGGTTGTAGTGGATGAAGCGGATGTATTGTTTGGTACGTCCCAGTTCTTTTGCACCACGCAATGATGGCATATCAGTTGCAGATCCCGATTTCCAGGAAGCAACTCGTACGCTGCTAGCGGACATTGCTGCTGCGCGTGGTCGCCCAGTCCCGCTAACGCCCTTGACGGCGCTAGCTTCAGCAGGGACTGAAGAGACGACGCCACAAATATCGTACCCCTTCAACTTCCTTTTAACTAGTGCTACTATTCCGACTTCACTCAGTAACTATCTTTCAGCACATCACCCTACCCTTACTCGACTTGCTTCACCTCGGTTACACCACTTGCCACGGGCTCTTGTTACGGAACATGCATCTTGGACTGGCGGCAACAAGGACGCCGACATCGAGCGTCGAATCCGGCGTGTGTGGGCTGAAGATGCTCTTGTCCATGCCAAGACCGCTCTCGGAGGCTCAGGTCCAGTAAAACTTTCCAAAATCATCGTCTTCTGTAATAAGAGGCGTAAGGTAGAGGAGCTCGGCGGTTTTCTCGACAGTCGCGGCATCAAATGCGTCGCACTGACAGGCAGCGCTGAGAGTCGGCAACTTGGCTCCAACCACCACCTGGACGGTTTCTTGAGGCAGAATTCATCTCCTTCGCCTGCGTCTCGTCCAGCTCCTGCGGCGTCCTCTTCCGACTCTGCAGTTACACCTCACGTTTTAGTGACGACGTCGTTACTCTCGCGGGGTCTTGACTTCAGTCCGGATATCAAACACGTGTTTATCGTCGACGAACCGCGGAATATGATTGACTTTTTACATCGCGCGGGGAGGACCGGACGTGCGGGTGAGACGGGGAAGGTGGTCATCTTTGGGCGTAGTAAAGGACGGGGTAGTGGTAGAACACTGGACATGCGGAAAAGGATTGGTGCTGTGGCAGCATGAGTAGCCCATTTCGCATCACTAGTCCGACCAGAGTACGGACAAGTCAGGTTGTTTGGTCCTTTAGACAGGTGAGCCTGTGGTCTCTCTTATAAGTCCGACCTCATGCAGTAGCTGTAATCCTTGTATTGGTTATCCTACGCGCAATCCCAACTTTGCTAATTCCTTGTTTCATACTGACGGCGCCAACTACGGCAGGAACGTTTCATGGGACTTCGAACGTCCTGTAGGACCATCGTCAGGAATTGTTTGAACATTTGGACGACGCGGAAACATCGTAGTCTCTTTCGTTCGCAGTCAAGCCACCAGTTCTTGTGTACCTTTGACCAGGCAAAGTTCTTTTTCCGAGCAGCTGGAAGTCCAGTTGTGTTACGGAAGGACCTCGATGCAAACTCTCCGAGAGTACACAATTTGGAGTTGCAACGAGTTGTTGATAGATACTGTCGGCTGCTATTGCATGCACCCTTTAATCAGGTATCCTATCTATGTGCACTTTATACAGGTCATGCAGCTTAAATCTATGCTGTTCATGACCAATGCTAAGCTGATCGTATGCTGTTCCTCTCTCAGCCTATTTTTACAGACAACCACCGCTGAAAGTAGGCTGTCAGGATATATACCCAATCTGTTTCACGTCCTCAGACATTGTGAGTACTTTGAAAGACCACTGTGATCACGAAAATGTCCCTCCATGGCATATATGATATGCATCCGGGATTTATTGTCGGCGCTCAGTGAGATCCTCATTTGATACATTCACAAAATGTTTCTAGAATGCTGCGACTACCCCGTTATTTGAACTGTCTTATATTATAATATACCTTGCATCCCTTAAGCAGCCCATCGTCAGTCATCGCTATTCTTTCAACCATCCTCATTCTTGTGCACTCTATGTGGACGTTCGTTGATAAGAATTGTAGACAGGATATTGCACCTGATACGATAGCCACTGGTATCGTTCTCGACGTCGGAATTAGTGTGCATCGCTAGGTACGGGGACACAAACACAGGAACGATTATGCGCATAGGACGTTACACTATCAAGTACCTCGACAAGGTCTCTGCGACACGAAGCATGTGGTGCTAGAACCCCGTGCACACCTACTCTCGCAGCCAATCGGCCAGCAAACGTTCGTTGCTCGCTTCAGACCGTGGGTGTGTCGCTTCGTATTATTATTGCACTCCCGCATCAATTTACCTCCAACGTAGCGCCACCTTCTCATACTTACTAAGATTTAGCACAGCACTCCAGCTGTTTGAAAATAGAAAGCAAGACCGTGCAACCGCCAAGCCTCTCCCACCGTCGACATCTTTCACCGTGACTCATCGATTCCGTGCGACCATGTAAACTGCGGACTGTCAGGGTATTTAAATTTAACAGACCTGTAGACTTCCATCAGAGAAATCCTTCCGCGGGCTGGTCGTTCTTGCGCTTCCAACCCAGGTCTTAGGTGACCTCAATGATAACATCTTAATAGAACCCGATTCTCGCAGCTCGTAATGGATCCAGACTTCCGAGATCATCATGCTTCCTTAACAAATGTGTCGCAGGCCATCGCTCAGTTCCTTAATAGGATTAGGCGTGCTTTACCTGCAAGGCATGACCATGACCATGCAAAACTTGGAAATGAGACCAAATCAGGTCAGTGGAAGGGAGGGAAACTTCCGCGACAACGTGGTGTCCTTGAGTCCGCCCAGAAGCACTGCGGTGTCAATGTTCCTCTTCCTCATCCATGATTATCCAGTTTATCAGCCTCGAGTGAAGCTTGCATCCCTAGTCCCACCTCATCGAAGAATTGAATATGGTGTTCCAGTGCCAGGCAAACTAACTTTTCAACTGATAGGTGTAGAACAAGTGCAAAGAAATGCATCGTAATGCTAGGAACATATTTTCAGAATACGAGCTCTTAAGGTGAATCGACGAACCGGCCCTCCCTTTCGATCCATGTCAGGCTGTGCCTCACTCTCGTTGATTCTACCACAGGATATAGAGGTAATTAGTCAGCTTTAAGACACCACAGCTACTGTCCAAGCTGTATGCGTAAATCCCATTCTATTCGAAGTTTTCCTAACGATTTATTCTCTTCGTGCCTTAAGAAATGTTACTATAAAGCTACGGCTATCAATCTTCTCCAGGGACCTACATAAGCAGTACGTAGACTACTGTCTCCTAGCACCACTTGTCCGCCTTATTCTGGAATGGTTACTCCTTCTCACTGCCAGGCTGTTCATATACCATCTCATGCTTCGTCGGCACAGCTGTTCATGGGTCAGTACATCGGCTATGCTTATGTGGCTCCTACTACCACTTTCATTTATCCAACTCCGTGCTCGTATCACTCTGCTACATTGTCCTCCCTCTTGCCTGTTCAGGTGGGACTACCGTGGCCCACACCTTCGAATATCTGTCTTGGTTGCCTTTCCGCACCCAAGAATCCTGAGCACAGGTTTTGCACCACCACATGCGAGGAAAGAGTGGCTATCACTGCTCCGCAACTCCTTCATATTCCCTGGAATCATAGTATGTTCAAGAGTGGTAAGCATAAATGACCTCTTTCTGCATGCTATGAAGCATCTAGACGAATCTCGGATTATTTTCTGACTGTATTCCTCGTATATGACAGTGGAGAGACAATTCGTGGAAGGCTGGGACCGTTTCTATCAACCCTGTCCTAGAGTATTGGACGTGTTCATGATAACCTGGCGTAGGAAGCCAGCCAGAGCCTTTCGGAAGTATAGGTTTGTGTGCCCCTTTTTCTTCGAACGTTATCTTGTTTCTTGCCTAAGTTAGAGCTAATAAACCTTGGTACTGACAGGAGCCGTGTCGAAAGCTTGCGACAGTTTTACCATGGATGGACCTCCCCTGGCAACGAGAGGAGGCTATTCCGGTGTTCCCTTCGTGCATGCTCATTGGGAGAAAATGGATGTAACTTGCCTTGTAGTAACAAGGCATGCAAACTGTGCGAGGCAATTTGGCATGGCTTTGGACCAGACCTTGTGAGGAAACAGAAGGAGGTTCAGTACGTCAGATATCTTCGAATAATATATGGTTTCGTACAAACATCCACCCATAGCAAATATAAAATGGGTTTTGTTGATGCTCAGCTTCCCCGTCTAGGCGCCGGAATTTACACCACTCCAAGTTCTGCAAAGTTTGTGTATTTCAACTCGGTCTCTCATTCCTTGCTGACCATGCAAATTATGTATATTCTGGCCTCGTACCAATGCAGGGCTAATGATTATGCTTTTAACTACCATGACCCAAAGACCAATGTGAAGGCTATGTTATTATGTCGTGTAATTATGGGACTTCCCTTTCTGACAACAGATGAAAATCGAGTACTACTGGATGCTCCATTTGGACATAATTCCGTGAGTATGTATCCCCTTGAGAGGAGTAATCAGCATTAGTCGGGTGCAAATCCAGTCCGCAAGCTAATGGTGTCATTTCCCCATTCAATAGGTGCATGCTAAGGCAGGTTCTCAAAGTCACTTCCAGGATGAGGAGGTTGTTGTGTATCATCCGGATGCAGTTCTGCCTACTTATCTCATTTTGTATGAGAGCTTTTCGTGAGCACAATATCCAGGAGTGTTCAAGCACTACATTGCATCGCATGAAAGGCGATTTTGGCAGACTAATAGGTATGAATGACATGCCTTTCATACAAGCACACCTTTTTCTGTTATGGCTTCAAGCCATCCTTGCTTTCACTTTGACATACCACTTACCAATGCGAAAAAGTGTACTGCAGCTATGCAACCATTACATATCATCACCTGGACATTGTGCAGTTGCACAGCCCGCCAGTCCTGATGGAAGTAGACAATCTTTACCAGCAATGTTTAGTGTCATTGTCAACACCCAAAGCATGTCCCACTGTTCTTTGGATAGGCCTTCTCTGGCACATCTTTCTCATTTGCATCTTTAGCTTCCTATGAGTGACATGCTTTCTTTCTCTTCCACTTCTCACCCTTTTCCAACTGCATTACCAGCCTGGCACACCTTGCACAAGGTGGTCTTTCCTTTCATGGAGCTGAGCATGCACCTTAGTGGTGGGCTCCATTCTGTACATCACATGCACAGTGCATGATCTCTGCACAATGAGACTGCAGAACTCCTGGCATGTCATCAGTTGGAAATAGGAGCAGCTTACTGGCAACTCAACCACTTACATTGACAGTGACTCCTTGACCCTCTGCTACTGCTGGCACACCTACTCCTCTGCAATCCCCCTCTGCTCCCCATCTCAATCCATTTCCTCCCCCAGCTATGTCCTCCAAATGCCTGTCCTCCTTGTTCTGGAGTGCCTCCTGTACTCTACACTACTATTTGACCCCCACCCTCCTTTGCCATGGCTGATGCCCCCTCCCTAGCTTCACACTCTGCTCTTTCCAGACCTTCTGTTCCCCTTCCATGGCCTCCTTTCCTCCTCATCAACTCTCCATTTCCCCCTGCTTCTCATATCATTTGCACACCCTTATTCTGCTTGTATTCCTCATGGCAGAATTGTCCATGAAGGGCCCTACCCCATAGCTCAAGCCCAGCTCACTCCACCTAAGCCAGGGCTTGTCACAAAAAATTCCAGCAAATAGTATGGTCTATCATTAACATATATGTCATCATCATCATCACTGACTATTCCAACAACCAATAAACCACAATTTCACACCTCTGCCCTCACATCAAGAATGAAAGGGCCACTATCCACCTCTAGATACATCAAGGCCAACACTGCCTTACCCCTGCCAAATCGATCTGCTTCTCAATCTCGTAACAGACAATGGCATCTTTCACCTTGCTCTTTTGAAGTGACAACTGGGCAAACACAGCCATGGAAAGACTCGGGACGAGGGTTTCCCAGCAAAATGTTTCAGCGCCTTCGTGGTCTTGGTGCTATTGGAATATAGCGAGGGCTCTGTCCACAAAATGGAGTGGGTTGGACGGAAATCTAAGCGTTTGTCGGACGATAGATCCAAGATGGAAAAAGGAGGTCGAAGAGATACAAAGGAAACGTGATTCGCCTTCTTGCGCTCGATAGCTCGATCAAATTTTTCCATAGCATCTTGGAATTATTGCCGGCCTAACAACAACTCACCGCTAGAACGACAGCTCAGTACTCACGCTGTCGCCCGAGGCTGTACACTGATTAGTAGTTGCGCACCTCGGCACAGTTAGAGAGGGACATGATAGACTGTTGGAAGGTAGCCGTGCTGTTCGTAAATGTCGTTCTACTGCGCAACAGCCAACTGGACACGCGAGAACACGAACGAGTAGAGGGAAGTGTATCCAGTGTAGTTTTCAACAGCTGTAGCAAAGATGAAATGGACTGGTGAAGTAAATATACTGGGGAAAGAGATGTGGTACCCACCTTGTCCCCGATGGTAACGTCAAGACCTGAAGGATCTATCTTGACTGCCTGCTTGAAGTTATCCTGTGCCCACTTGTCGCCTGCTTCCATCGTGTGCACCCTCGTGAGTCTCGGTAACGACTACGAAAAGGATGGTTTTAAGACGGGATTCCTTAATATCAGTATAGGCTCTGAGAATATTAAGAACCTGAGCGGACGAACGAAATGCTTTCCGTTTAATCATACGCATACAGGAACCTGTTGGAGGTATTAATACGTACTTGAACGCTTCTCAAGTTCAATGCTTCCGCACGGTCCATGTCTGGTCGATGGCCTCGTCGACAAAGAGGGTATGAGAGCAGTCGACCACGTCGACGGCTTCGAGAGCTAGAAGCAACGTCTGGTACCTTTTCGATGGAGTTTCGGGCAGCGTCAGATGTGGGCCTACATAGACGAGCGGTTTGGGTACAAGACAGGACGGATAGATCATGTTAGCTATCGCAAGCCACATACTATGGCAAGCTTCCTCCGAGGGGCATGTTCTGGTGTATTTTACAGGATACATGCACTGTCCTAAACAAAACCTACAAACTCACACTGAAGTGGGAAAGCCCATAGGCGAGGCAGAGTGGTGCGGTAATAGCGGTGGGTGCAGTGGTGTTAGCAGTGAATGCGGCTGCCGCCGTGTGATTGCCAAGCATACGCGTCATCGAGGCAGTTACAGCAGTGATCGTGTATGAACATCTTGCGTAGGGTGCGACGTGGTTCGTGCGGTGCATGGCCCAAGTTGTGAATGGCTGCAGCGAGCGGTCGTCATTGTCATTGCTTGGTTGGGGGTGTTAACAGTCGAATTTGGACAATTGTATGGCTTGGCAGCGGCATTTCAGCTGAGGCACTGTGCCTGAGAGCAAAGGATGTTGATCAATAACTCACTGGGAGCTCTCCGATACAGTAACGGCAGTGTGGGTGACTCACTTGAAGACTAAGCTGTCTTTAGTGTGATACGCACTAGAGATACATTACACAATAGTACCTTACAAAGTCAACAGCCGAAGTCCTCTCTTAACCGCAAGCATACCGACACCAAGAAACCATCCGGAAACAGGTTCATCGGAAAACATAACATTCTCCCAAACTACTCATCGAGACGGTTAGTGTTTGGCCTGGAGCCGGCCGGACATAGCCTCATTGCAAGCCTCGACCTAAGTACCCCTATTTCGGACTTTTACCGAGCGCCAATAGTTGCCTCATCTACTACGGTATTGTGCATATTGGACGCTGTACCCTCGTGTCCTTGGACAGCTGTCATGACATGTATACGTAAGGGCGACCAAATTCTCGACATGCGCAGTGGAGTCGTGACAACCCGAGAAATCACTCTAGTGAATATATATGTATATATATAAGACGCGGATATTTTTAAACTTGAAGGTCATGGCTAAACTGTACGTATCTACCACTGGCCACCCGAGAATGACTGATAATTATTGGTGTTCAGGTGAATTCAAAAAAGGTGCCATTGGGCAGACATAGCCGCCGTACTGATCGACTCTGAAGAAAATTCAATCTGCTGTACATTAATTACCTGACTTCACACCACCAAAGAATCAAAAAATGCAAAGTAGTTGATGATGGTTATAGTAGTAATGCCAGCTCTCCGACAACATCGGCCGTGGGCATTGTAATACCTTTGGCTTCCTAATAAATTTATCATGAGGTGTTACATTCTAATGGGCCTTAAGGACGAGCCCGAAATGAAGACAGTTGATTTAGCTCAGTTTAGGTTCGCTCTGTAAGTACGAGAACAGGTACAGTAACACAAGATTTATGAGTGATGGATAAGAGAAGAGAAGTGGCATCATGCAGTCAGCGATAGATGGTAGATGTTATTTTCTAAGGACATATATATTACCCATAGCAATGATTTCATGCTGGACTCGAGAACTTTGTATGTAATTATCATGGTGACCGCGTTTCACCTTAAATAAGGGACTGTGACCGCTCAGCGCTGTTACCATGTAACACAGAGTTGGATCATGCGCGCTGTCATCGCCACGTTGCAGCAGCTGGGCAAGATTTCTCATATATAGTCTGTTTGGGGTGAATTTCGCTGCACTACATTTCCGACCGCATGTTTCCGATCGAGCTTTGGCTATAATAGCCACTTGATCCCGATTCTTTCAGCCATCGGCTGGAAGTATTTCGCGTTAACTGATGACTCCATGCACCAAACCTGAATAGTAAGTAATCAATGTTAATTTTGTCTCTTAACGCAACTAAGCCCCATCTCGGCTGAGACGCATAGTTCGTCGATGTTTTTTTCGGATCCCAAAGCCGCTACTTTACCATAGTCCGCTGAAGGACGCCCCTGTAGGGATCCTTAGAAAGGGGGTACAGCACCCCCGAACTGGTTCGCGGGAGGTCCCGATCAACAGACACCTGGATGAGCTGGTTATCAGGCCGCAGGGGCTCATATTTAAACCCTCAAGTTTCAATGCACTGTAGTACAGAAACCCTACGTCCAAAACGTTGATAAAAGGTGACACCTCACGAGTCAAGCAGGGCGTGTGAGCCCAGCATGTGTTGAGCCCTTATATTTTGCCCAAGATTCGAGTCTAGCTTATGTGATGTACGAACAATATGATCCCTGGCACAGGCCGGAGACCTTTAACAGGCAAGTCTTCATCTGTCTAGCAAAGATGTCTGGTACGTTGTAGGACATAATGGTTATCAGATGTGCAGTGGCTCTGAGACTCGGAGTACGTTAAGGGTGCACCCCAGTACCATGCCCTATGGTCCGCATCTCTTTTCCTTTGTCCACAGCATTCCAATTACTTTTATGACCATTTAAATGCAATGCGAAGTTGAATGAAATATATCCGATTGAGATCAAATGTGATATCCATTTTAACACATTGTCAGCATTCCGCCGTAAGGACAATACGCTGGCGTCCTCGGAATCTCGCAAGATGGGACTGTCGAAGAATTGAAAACTCGGATCAAAAGTTACCCCTCGAACGCTGACATTGCTCCAAAACCCTCGTTTATCGGCATTATTTTATTCTCGAGTGATAAATCATACCCCAATCTAGTGCTAGAGAAAAGCAATCCTGCGCATACATCAGCGATGATTCCTGCTTCCACAGAACCACATTTTGTTGCAGTTCAGTTCCGTCAGCCACTATACCAGTCCGCTCGTTTCATCCTGTTGCAAGGCGATACATTTCTAACACATAATATCATTTCTTACAGCATTAATAATACATTTGATACTCACTACTCTGATGCATCTCACTGTATTCCCACATCATCTATCTAATCCGAATAGTTCCTAGCTGATGCAAATGCTAGCATTGACTTCCGGAAATATACCTTCCGTGCCCTTTGATTGCTGCGGAAAAGGGGGAGAAACAAAAACGGCGTAGATATCGACGTAGATACAGGCGGTGTGAACTACTTAGTCCGTGGTGAAGGGTGAGGACTTTCCGGCCCGAAGCGCGATAGCGATGGGAGAGTGAGCTGCGAGGGTGGGTTGGGAAGCCGAGCAGGTCGATAGGTGAAATGTCCCATACTGAATCGCACAACGGACGACTCGTTGTTGGTTTACTTCTGAGGGGGGCATGTTTCACCTTATCTGCGGGGGCGACGCTAGACTGCTGGGTTAGCGGCGGTGACGAAGGAGAGGAGAGGAGGCGGCGAGGCTTTTTCGCTTGCTCGTGCGCGGACTACCATTCTGCGTGCTTTGTAGATGACGTAAGATGGAACTCGGCATGCGTGACCGCGTGTGCCATTTCTGTGACTGCCGAACGCGCCGCTACTATAGCTACTAGGGCATAGGATGATTGCTATACATGGATGGTATGAATCAAGGTTGCGGTCTTGTCGTTCCGTCTTGAGAAATATCTCGGGAGTCAAAGTTGAAACTTTATAAGCACAAATTTATGTGCTGGAACTAAATATAGAGCTGCAGAAAAGGTGATGACGACACAGTGATCCGAGGGCATAGGTACAAATGGTGTGTACACGCAAGGCTTGCATAGCAATCTGTAGCTGCGGTCTGTGCCTACCTTTCATCCCAACCTATCACTGGTTGCTGAAGTAGTAGTTAGTAGGATGTTCATGGTGTGCGAACTCATACATCTGGTACGTCACATTTCTGATGCAGGGGACTCGGTTTACTTATTATGTTGTGTGATAGCCGTGCCAGCACGTACGACATGCGCACATGTCATAGTGGCGTTCAGTGGTGTCGATTTAGTAAGGGCTCTCATACAGGTGATATACCCAGCAGGAGGCCGACCTGGACGCAAATTGGGCCCTACTTACTGGGACCCTTCATCCATTTGCTAGGAATGATGCACCATCTGATGTGATATCACGACCGTCTGTTTCGTTTGCGATATTCACCGCAACAGCATAAATCCGATAGTTCTACGGTAAATATTCAAGAATCCAACACACGGGAATCTAGGCGACATGGATACAAAAATCATACTCCACTTACATGCACCTCGGCTGTAGTCTTAGGGATTTATTTATATTTATAATTCTGAATGCAGTTCGCGTGACGACAAATGACTTATTGTTAGTACGTAATCGTTGGTGGGACCCATCCATTCATTAGAGGCAATTTCGCATGTACTATGTACAACTTGGTCAATTACATCTTGGCAAGTCCGCAGCTGGTATCCTTCAAGTATTGGCTTAGGGAGCTCCTGAATCTTCGAAGTTGCAGATCTATACCCTCTTTTTGACCAGACCGTTCTGCCCCTGGGACGAACTTGCACAACGGTCTGCAAGCCGGCATGCATTGTCAAAGATACAATGTGTCCAGCCACTTGATTGATTACAATGGGCCCCCTTAGGGGTTCCGGCCATGATTCATTATGACACAGTATTCCGTTTGCGGGATATCTCCGTGAAGTGCCAGGATAGTTCAAAACACTCCTCTTGGTCTGTCTTGCTTTTCTTGAATCAATTCTTGAGTACGCCATTCACATTTGAGCTTTAAATGTTATAGCTCTATACAACGGACAGGTCTGGCATTCCAAGCCGATCTTGTCCTGCCGGGCCAGTACTTAATCAGATAGCATCTCATCACAGCACTACAACTATATAGGGTTAGTTGATTCCGTTTAGAAGGCACAGCACTCTCATTCGTGTGTGCCCAAAGCGGCCTTTCTGCGGGCAATAAGCTGACCGGCTCCGTAACTGTAGAACACTTCCGGGTCTTCGTATGTACCTTTTTCTGCCCGGCTGGTGGGCACGCTGCGAATGATAGAAGGACCATGCTCACTTATAAAAAGCAAGTGATGGATGAGCACCAGAATCCAACCCATTGGCCGATTCTAGCATCCTTGTGCTTTCATTGAAATGCACACGTTTGTAGGACTTCTTACAATCGGCCTGATCCATCTATCCCCTGTGGTGGCCACCCTCATAGGGCCAGAGCACCGCAGATCGTCTAATGTCATTGGACCCAGCTCAACCCTCGAGATTGCGAACAAGGTTATTGCACCTGATGGATTTAGCCGCTCGTAAGTCATGCTCAACGGGTTGGCAGGATGATCGGGTATCTGACACATCGAAGAGCTGTTCTTGCAGGGGGAACATTTCCGGGCCCACTTCTTCAAGCTCAGAAGGTATGGCTTATCATCCACTACTAGTACTTATGTCCACTCTTGGTACCTTCGTGCTAGGGCGATGCATTCAACCTCAATGTGGTCAACAAGCTTACTGATACCTCAATGAATACTACGTTGAGCATTGTTCGTTGTTCCCAGTCCATTGTCTTCCCCAATCCCATTTGACAAACCGATACGTCTCCAGCACTGGCACGGCATCTTTCAGCATCAGACAAACTGGGCTGACGGAACCGATTTCGTAACTCAGTGTCCAATTCCGCCCAACGAGAGCTTCTTATATAAATTCACTGTGCCGGACCAGGCCGGGACATTTTGGTATCACTCGCACGTAACTCCGCAGTACTGCGACGGGCTGAGAGGGGCGCTGGTCATATATGATCCCGAGGATCCCCTGGAAGATATGTATGATGTTGACGATGGTATGCTTGTTTTCTGAAAAACCTAGTTGACTTCATTTCATAATTGCAATACAGAATCAACAGTCATTGTTCTTTCCGACTGGTGGGTATATACATCTTGTGCAATAAGCAACTGTACAACTACTTCCTAATAGGTTCCATCAACCGGCGGCGCAGATCGTTGCTCCATTTACGCCAAATGCTACCCTGATAAACGGTGTAGGCCGTTATGCAGGTGGACCCGCAATTCCACTCGCTGTCATCAATGTCGAACAAGGGAAACGGTACCGGTTTCGCATCGTCGCAGCGGCCTGCGAGCCCTGGTACAACTTCACCATTGATGGTCACCAAATGACAATAATCGAAACAGATGGTATTGAGGTAGAGCCCGTTGTTGTCGATTCAGTGGCAGTCTTTCCCGGCCAGCGGTACTCGGTAGTGGTTACTGCTGATCAACCTATAGATAACTATTGGATTCGGGCCCTACCCGATAACCCAGCTAACTCCACATTCGACGGGGGAATAAACTCAGCCATCCTACGATATAGCGGAGCGCCCGTTCAGGATCCTACTACCACGCCAGGTCCCTACTCACTGCCCTTCGATGAAAGTGCCCTTCATCCTCTCTCCGGTGGTGGTGCACCCGGCATTCCAGAGCCCGGAAAAGCAGATGTTAACATTAACCTCGTCCCCCTCCTCCCTTCGTCTGCTCCGGTAACTTACACGATCAACGGTGTCAGCTGGGTCAACCCGGAATTTCCAGTGCTTTTGCAAATCCTCAGTGGCTCTCGACATCCTTCTCAGTTATTACCTCAGGGCAGTGTATATGAACTGCCTTCCAATAAGGTGATCGAGATCAGTATCCCTGCCACGGATCTTCTTCCAAATGGTGCAATTGGGAATCCAGTAAGCAGAATATACCCCCTCGTACAACATGTGCAGCTAATTTCAATGCTTCGTCTCCAGCATCCTCTACATCTCCATGGTGTGAGCTGTGCCTCCATGTGGTCTTTCTAGCAGTTGATTAACGTGCGAATTTAGCATGCATTTGATGTCATTCGTGTAGCGGGTAACAGCTCATACAATTTCGTAAATCCTGTGAGGAGAGACACAGTGTCAACGGGCAATCAGGTAAACAACGACAATGTGACTATTCGCTTCACAACCAACAATCCAGGACCTTGGTTCCTCCACTGGTAAGTCTTTCTGAGCTGGGTTTTCAGTTGGATCATACTAACCACGCATGGTTTCATCCACTAGTCATAAAGACTTTCACCTTCGTGGGTATGTGAAATGTGGAATCCCGTGATACTTCACCTCACCTTTACCATCTAGTGGATTTGCCGTTGTCATGGCAGAATCGGTATCTGCCACCATTGCACAGGAACATCCGCCAGGTTTGTCCTTACAGCATACTCGTTTATCGGGTTGGATGCATAATTAATTGGCTTTCAGAGTACTGGGAGCAACTGTGCCCTTCACAAAGTCAATAGATATAGAGCACAGCATCATCAATGGTCTATAAGAGAGGTGCATACCGCATCCATTATACGTTATGCCCGGAACACTCTTGTTAGATCCCGAATCTTCCACAAAACTCTATATCCTACTTCTTGTTTGGACATTACGCAGCATTATTTCTATTCTGTGATGTCTGCTGTCTACTGGCATCTTGGTCATATTCTCCCATCATCTCTGCACTGATTAGCGGGTATCTTTTGTTCGTGCCTGTTTTATGTGTTGTATGTATAGTAGGATGCCAGAATTTGACATCGAGTACCATGAACTACCCACGAGTTACCTGGAATGCAATATCTAAGGGCTGTGGTTGTCAACTTAACACAAGCTTTAACGTTGCTATAGCAAGTGCAAGCAGTATGTAAATACTTTAAGCAACTGAGGAACGCAGTCTAGAAATGTCATGTACTCGCAGACTGGTCGAGATTGTGATGTTAGAATGATGACATAACCTGGTGTAGTGCAACTGTAGTAGCAGAGACATAAGAAAGCAATGCTCGGCCTGCTTCATTTTGCAGTCATTATGGACGTGCGTTAGTAACCAGTGGTCACATGGAACTAGACCCAGAAAATGACGGTAAATGAGGTTAGCCTTCGTAATCCCTGAAGCTAGCATGTACCAAATCTACGTGCAATTAAAACGAGGTAACGATGTTCGTCCGACGCCATTGGGATAACATGGAGCAGCCTCAGAGGGTGCTGCAAGGTTTTTGGATGTCAGTCCATCGCAGGGGTGGGAAGCCGGGTGAAAAAAGTTTCGCTGCCACCAGTCCTACTAACATCATGCAGTGTGTTGGATCGCTTGTCATCATCTTCCACCCACCCGTAATTGTCACCGGAGTTGGTTCCTTGATTATGTAGGCTACCGCCGTGTCCCTCATTGCACTTGCTCTCCCACGGCACCACCACAACAGCTCGCGGGAGAGCGCTCACACAGACGTTGCGAGCGGTGCAGTGGCAAGGCAGAAGTCCGCTGGTCGCCGCCCAAGCTGTAATCACGTGAGGGACAGCAGAACCGACGTATTTGTGAACGAAGCTCGACTTGTTGGGATACTGATGGCAGGTTGGCCTGCTGGGTATCGAGCATCGTCGATATGGACAGCAGCTGTTGGCGAGTTGGCGGTAGTGTGCCAAGCAGGCATGTGCGTAGGACAGTGGGGAATGGACGGGGCACTTGTGCAGTTGTAGATTTTTTTTTTTTCTTGGTAGGCGTATAGCTAAAAAGGCAGCTAATCAAATCAGCCAATAGCACGCTAGGGTTGGAGCTTTCACCCGAAAGAGTAAGCATAATCCAGAAAACATAAACAATAACCCGTAATCCTATACCCAGGGGAAATGCATTTATGCACACCTGCATGGTAATGTGGGACTCCTCACCCCTCTTTTTCTTGTGCAGCTGTTGGTCTATCGATGCATGTGACTGCCAAACTTAAAAATGCTATAAGGTCAGACCACCGCGGGTCCACGCTCACAAGTCCACAGAGCAACCTTGGAAGTTCCACTAGCGCACGAATTACAAACTAAATTTTATCTGCACGATTCACCTCTAGCACAACATTTAGGCCAATCCTAAATACTCCAAGCCCCGTTGCAATGCTGACGTCTTGTCGCTGTCATCGATTCAGCCAGTCAGGACGAGTCACACCGCTTCAACGGATAATTGTCCAAGGTAAACACGTTTGTTGATAGTTATACGTGGACAGTCGCATACCTTACACGTGAAATAATCTCTGTAGTTTCCCTAACCCCTCGGGTGTTCAAATGCTCGATTTCAAGTCAATCCACCAGCGCCTTCCCTACATACAATGTCCGATATCGCGATGACAAGACATTGAGTGCATGTAGCCGCCAGACTACGAATCTCATGCTTCAACATTTCAGGCGCTGCACATTATGCGAGGGTCATTCTTTGCTATGACGGATTGCTACTATGTCATAGTAATAAGTGGGGTTACCTTGGACTTATTCGTGCGGCCTTCTATCCCCTTTTTTTTTCAGCTTCTGGAAAGCCGGGAAGTAGATTCTACCTGAGCTGCCTTGAACTATGTCGTCATGCACGTCTGACTGCGGTCTTCCGGGCTTTGGCTGTGAAGAGATCCTGATCGTCTAGCCATACCATCATATGGCTGGTCTATGTTTATCCCTGCATATTTGGTGACCCCTCGGACCCAACTTGAGTGGTAAGTAGTCATATTGTTAAGGAAAAACTGTATGTCCATGCACATAAAAAGCAGACGGTGGGCTGAACACCAAAAACTGATCCATTGGCCTGTTTTGACATTCTTTGAGATGCGCACTTTTGCAAGACTCCTTGCAATCAGGTTGTTCCAGGTGTCCCTGGTGATGGCCTCCGTCACAGGGCCAGAGTACTGCAGAGCGTCTGGGGTTAATGTCATTGGGCCCAAGTCAAACCTTGAGATTGCGAACAAAGTTGTTTCACCTGACGGTTTTAATCGCTCGTAAGTCATGCTCGGCGAGTTGGCGGGGTGACTGGATTTCTGATATATCGAAGGGCTATTCTTGCTGGAGGAACATTTCCCGGCCCCCTTATTCAGGCTCAGAAGGTATGGCACGTCCTCCACTATTAATACCTATATACACATGTTAGTGCCCTCTTTCCAGGGTGATACATTCAACATCAATGTGATCAACAGCCTCAACGATACCTCGATGAATACTACGACGAGCGTTGTTAGTTTGTTCCCAGTTCATCGTCTTCCCGAATTCTATTTGACAAACCGACACGTCTCCAGCACTGGCACGGCATCTTTCAGCATCGAACAAACTGGGCTGATGGTGCCGATTCCGTAACCCAGTGTCCAATTCCACCTAATAAGAGCTTCTTGTATGCGTTCAACGTGCCGGACCAGGCCGGGACTTATTGGTATCATTCACACGTGTCTGCGCAGTACTGCGACGGGCTGAGAGGGGGGTTGGTCATATATGATCCCGAGGATCCACTGGGCAATATGTATGACGTTGACGATGGTATGCTTGTTTCCTGAGAATTCTGGTTGACTTTATTTCATAATTGCAATACAGAATCAACAGTCATTGTTCTTTCCGACTGGTGCGTATATATAAACGTTGTATAATTGGCCATTGCTCACAGGTTCCCTGAATAGGTACCATAAACCGTCGCCGCAGGTCCTATCGGCACCATTTACACCAGATGCTACCTTGATAAATGGTTTGGGCCGTTATTCCGGAGGACCCGCAACTCCGCTCGCTGTCATCAATGTCGAACAAGGGAAACGGTATCGGTTCCGCATCATTGCAGCGGCCTGCGAGCCCGGGTACAACTTCACAATTGACGGTCACCAAATGACAATAATCGAAACAGATGGTATTGAGATAGAACCCGTTGTAGTCGACTCGCTAGCGATCTTTCCAGGCCAGCGATACTCGGTAGTGGTCTCTGCTGATAAACCTGTAGATAACTATTGGATACGGGCCCTACCTGATAACCCATCTGACTCGACATTCGACGGAGGATTAAACTCAGCTATTCTACGATATAGCGGAGCACCCATTCAGGATCCCACTACCACTCAAGGTCCCTATTTACTGTCCTTCGATGAAAGCGCCCTTCATCCTCTCTCTGATGCCGGTGCGCCTGGTGTCCCGGAGGTCGGAAAAGCCGACGTTAACATTAATCTTGAAATCCTTCTCCCTTCGACTGATTACACGGTCAATGGTGTCAGCTGGGCCGGCCAGGAAGAGCTTCCCATACTCTTGCAGATTCTCAGTGGTGCTGGAAATGCATCTCAGCTGCTACCCAAAGGTAGTGTCTATGAGTTGCCTCACAATAGGGTGATCGAGATTAGCATGCCTGCCACGGATCTTACAGCAGGTGGTGCAACTGGAGCTCCAGTAAGCAGAATCTAATCACACACCCACTGGGTAGAAACTAATTTCAATGCTTGATCGCCAGCACCCTATGCATCTCCATGGTGTGAGTAGTCTGTTGCTGATGATGCTACTCACAGTTCATTCACGAGCGGACTTAGCATTCATTCGATGTCATTCGTGTGGCGGGTAACAGCACCTATAATTTCGTGAATCCCGTGAGGAGAGACACGGTGTCGACGGGCACTCAGGCAAACAACGACAATGTGACTATTCGCTTCAGGACCAACAATCCCGGCCCTTGGTTCCTCCACTGGTAAGAATTCGTTCTTCTGGGCCTGATTTCTATTCGGGTTGTACTGATTATGCATGGCTTCATCCACTAGTCATAAGAATTGGCACCTTCGCGCGTATGTGTGATGCGGGAACACATGATACTTCGTTCTCACCTTAGCTGTCTAGGGGACTTGGCGTTGTCATGGCAGAATCGATAAAAAACACCGCTGCTGAGGAAAAACCTCCAGGTCGGTTCTTACTGCTTTCACTTTTATCGGGATGATGGATGGCTCATCGGTTTATAGCATCCTGGAGTGAACTGTGCTCCGCTCAAGTGCATTAGACGCGGGAGACAGCACTAATAATTATCCTGTTACGGGAACGTCATGTTGACTCCGTGACATCTCTTTAGTCACTACAAAGTACCATTTCACGTAGATTGTGAACTGTTTTGTCCGTGCTCAATTAAAATCAATATGTGTTTGCAATGCAACACCGCCGTTGACTATGTCTGCAGACATTGTTGGCATGGCATCCGCTGGGGGAGCCCGTCCTGCATAAACGGCACGGATGGTACTTTTGATCTGTTGGTATTCCTGGCAGCCTGTGTGCGGCAGATGGTCACAATAAGTCTGAACAAGATATAGGAATAGACAGCGTACGCGGTTTGTGAGCTTTCCAGCCATTCTTCTGGCATGCCTGGCTACAGTACGCTACCTATATTATTGTTCAGCATACAATTTACTAGATGGTCCTACGTCGATTCGTGACCTCTGTGTAATCTGGGTAGGACGTACCTGCTTGCACGCAGCACATCGCTTGAACTGTGCCACTTTGGTTTCGACCGCTCCGCACTCGCTGTTTGCGCATGGCTTGAGCACACTATTCTTAGCTTCTGCAGTACTGTTTGCCCACGTCCACACATCATCTGCCATCCATACATCCTGCGTCAAGAACAAGTAGTCCTGCGCATCCTCTGATCCGTTAAGCGTTCTTGGCATGTTGTTGAAGCCCCCTGTCGGACGAGCAAATGCCATCGTAGTAGAGGTGAAAGAAAAAGTTAGCATGGCCTATCATAGTAAGGCACTGCTTAAAGCATGTCAAACGCACTTACGTGGTTTATCAATATTCGCGAGGATTTTGACGAGAATGATAGGGTTGACCTTTGCAGCGATCCGGAGGTACTGCCTTGCGACATCGCAGTCACCAAACACCTTGAACGCCGAAACCGCCGCATTGTATGCCATCGCCCCATTACCGTACTTGGAAATTCTTTCTTCCTCTTCAGGCTTAAAACAGACAGAAGAAGGCGGTTCGAAGGTTACACCACCACGCGGGAAAACGCTTGGTCGGTCTGGCGCAAGCCACTTCTGGCAGAAAGAAAGCGTATTACCAGGACGATTGCAAAGGAGGAGTATAGAGCTAAGCCAAGTACGCTGGCCCATGTTGTCGCCAGGACAGAGACGGAGCATCTCCACAATAGTGTCTCTTTGGACATTTGAGGCGAAAGTAAAAGGACACAACGTAAATAAATTTCAGGCGCCCAACTGATACATAGCGAACTCACGCAGATTCTTGATATTGCTTGTTCTCAAAGTACAGCCTGACCTGGGCCTGCAAGACGCGCATATACGGTCTTGTCACAATCATCGTGTAGAAGTTGCCGACGCATTCACTTCCATCATCAAGACAGTCTTGGCCGAGACGGCGTTTCAGCGCTTCGCGTCCTACTCACCGGGGTTCTTTCAACATTCATACGCGCATACGATCCAAGTTTCCGTTCCTTAGAATCAATAGACGCGTCGTACCTTGCCGTTCAGCTCGTCTGAGCACGTTCAGAGCATCGGGAAGATGGTTAAGGAATGCAAACTGGATGAGTGCATCCAAGTTGTTCTCGTCTTCCATGGCTTTGAAGAGGTATGGTAACGATTGCTCGGGCTTGCGTCGGTGGCAGAGGTCCTCTGCAATCTCGAGGCTATTCAACACAATCGGTAACACAAACGTTGGGAATATCAGTATTGTCCACCAAACAGAGATTATCTTGTGATGCGAGAAAACGCCAGGCCCTCGCAAGCTAGCATTACAAGATGAGGAATATTACATACTTACTTCCTTTGGGATTCCGCCGAGACTGTACCCCCTCCTACCCCGATCTCGTTCTCGATTCCGAAACGGTGCCTTGACATGTCGAACACTAACCTTCCGAATTATGGAACTCCAAGCACGTTAAGGAAAGTATCAGCACGAACGACAAACAACGCAGGCAGCGAAAAAAGAGATTTATATAGAGACCATAGTGGTTAGTGACATAATTGTAGCGGCATCTTCAAGAGTGGAGAGAACACGTGTGCAATGTACTTTCGCTCTTGTCGCGTGTAGCGTACGCCAACGCAAAGCTTGCCAGCTATTACAACGATGACCCCAAGCATACTCTCGGCAAAGCTAACGGTCACCACTATGTAGTAAGTTGCATAAGTATTTCAGCAGCTAAACTAGGGGGATGTAGTGCAGACGGCAAATCCGGAGCTAGCTCCGAGTTCATCAGTCTTCAATGACCCTGACACCAAGTACTAAGACTATTCGGGAGTTAGGAACTCACATTGGAGAGACTTCTACATGACTTCATCTTTCGGTACCGTCTTCAACCTCCGTAACACTACGTTCAGTCATCCGCCCTGTTTCCTAACACCAGTGTCGTGGACAAGCCTACGTGAAAATGCAACTGTAGCCAAGTCAAAACTCACAGAGCTCACCTACGGCCTGCACCATATAGGTAAGCAATGTCACTTGTCGCAAACCTACATGCATGGACTCGTCCCATTCACCGTTCAGACCTTCAATGATGTCGTCCCAGTTGCACAGTAGGAAAGAATGTACGTGATATATCAGGGGCTATTGCCCTGTGATGGCTCTTAGAAGATCTGCTTCAACATCACAGGCTTAGTTCCGTTCCTACAAGGCACAGACCCGAGTTTAACATCGCAAGCCTTCATTTCGTAATGAATCCAATTTGCAGACACTTATGTGTGACTTCTACAGGGACCAATTCCATAACCATCTCGTATTCCATATAATGCACCACGTCTCAGTCACCAGTCTCGATCTCAAGAGGATGGTTCATAATGTACCAGGGGAAGAGACTTATACTATCGTCCGGCCTATTTATCCATTTATCTAAATACCATTTAGCCTTATTGCATGCAAAATTGCTATAGTCTTTGTTATTCTTATACCATAGAGGGAATGTACCGATCAAGATGTTACTTTCCTTTCAATGGAGACTCCGGCTCATCCGTATATGTGCTGTTATCTAGTGGCGCTTATCATGGCGCCCACAGCGATATCGGGCTCATTATCTTATCTCTTACCTCAAGATATCATACATCCGAAATAGGCGGAGCCAATGCCAACCTCTATCCGGATCTGATGCGGGCCATCACCTCCCCGTTTGAAACCAAGAGATAGTAGAGATCCTACGGAGGCCAATCCACAAACAGACGACGTTCGCGTATCCCACGCGGTGTCTCATGTACCGGGCGAGCGTACCGAGCTTCACCATATACATGCACACCCGCGGTGGATGTGTAAGTCACACGGTTCAGAACGACCAGAGCGAACTCGGGAAGGTAAGAAAGCTGTGCGTGCGTCAGAGAACGCGGAGGAATGTACCGATACAGGCGAGAGAAAGGTTTTGTGGGCATGATCGGATCACTTTTGCGCTGTGGTTGACGACCAAACACAGCTGATATCGTATCCAGAAGCGGTGAGCTGCGTTCGGGCTGATCTGGTGAAGGACACCTTTGCTAGTGGGCGTAACCTGTCTTTCCATACATGTTGGACATTATAAACCATGTGCTTATACCGGGCGAGTGGAACACACAGACGGATGGAACAAGCTGACGAGGAATCACTGGGTACGACGTTAAGGAAAACAGCATCGAGGACCCTTACCTGTGGTGCTAACGGACCAATCACACGACTGACCTCGACGGCGCCAATAAGAAGCAAGTACAAGTATACTAGCCTCCTGTGTAACGTTCTAGCAAACGGAGAGACAGTGCTAAATGAGACATTATGGACACGAATAATATACCGATTCGTATACCTCCCCTTACGTGAATAGTAGACGATGGCACTGGAGTGGAGGACGCTATCCTCAGCAAGCTACACTAAGGGGCTGCATAGGCACTTGATGACGTTGCGCACGTGACCAACAAGCGCCTGCTTTGATGTCTCCATAAGCAACAACGATGGCGCCAATTCGGGGCTGTCCTTTCCGTGAGAATCGAGGATATTGTGCGAGCCGACCACGTTGAGCAAAGATTGCTACCCAAACAAGTCATTCATTGCCTGCTGTGCTCCATTGAGTAGTTGCCAAACACGATGATAGTAGTACAAGCTAACAGCAGAGTGGATAAAACAAGACACTCGGACAATATGTTGATAGTCGATGGATTGCAATAAGTTCCTCCGTGTCGAGCACGATAAGCATGCCTCGCGTATAGGTGGGAATTTAAAAGTCTCCAAGGCAATGTTAGATAGCAGAACACGAATCGATGGGGTGTCGGCATGCATGGTACGTGTGCACCCTAATTTTCAACCTCAAGGCATAAGTGCTGCAATCTAGAATACATACCGCATATGAAGATGCAACGTAAGCCGATGTATCGCCGACGACGGCGTTAGTACTCAAGATAAGCAACAGCAGAACTCAACCAATCAATACCTCCCTCCAGTCGTATGGTATGGCGGCACGCATGGATGTGGAGAAATGACGAAGGGTGCGGGTATGAACTGACGCAACCAGTTGACGAATGATGGTCAGGCCATACGTAACATGCTGCGTATGTAGATCCACCGAAGTTCGACGTACACAGCGTCGCGGCTCCACTGGGACTGGAGAAGTTTTTGCTGGACATCGGAGGTCGGACGGTGGTGCAAATTATCTATCGGCGGGAAGGAGATACTTACATAGGGCCATGAGGAAACGTCATGTTTTCGAGGGAATCAAAATGACGATAACAGCAGGACCTGCAGGCAGCAACCCGCAAAAGGTGCTAGTGGTGCCACAAGGTGATTTGGCCGATGCAAGAACCCCCGCGGGGGGGAGTCGAGGGGCACTTAAAACTCACGTGCGAGCCAACCCATGGGTTAGATCCGATTGGGCCTCCACAAAAAGACGCTCGAGATTCCATCAGGAGGAGGTTTGAAGGTTTATAGGCAGTTGACTAGAAGACCGGCTCGAATGCGACGGAGAAGGAGCAACACTATTTTTTTGTTTTTTGTTTTTTGGTTTTTTTGCGAGCGCAGATAAGACGTGGAAGGAAGGATGATATAAGCTGCCACCCAATTTCGGACAAACCCGACACAAATAATACAATAAATTATCATTATCGCGCTTAAGTGAGGAAAGATGGCGGGATTCGGGCCTGACAAGTCAGTACCAAAATGTCGTCCAACGTCGATGGACTGCGGCAATCCTGGCGTGGCAGCTTGGCAACAATTGTATCCTCAGTTCCTTCTTGGTATGGTGTATCCGACAGATAAGGGGGCATCCCTGATCCTAACAGCTTGCACGGCGTGCTGCGGGTGGTGTGTGCGTGTATGTATGGCGATAGTGTATCGGATAAGACGGCACAGCATCCTGGGGGAAGGGTTTCACATGGTAAAATTTTGGACACCATCCTCGATCGATATGGTGACAATATGGCTCGACAAAATATGTCTCTTTGTATGCCAACGTCGTAATTGGCGACGACGAAAACATTGTGTTAAAATAAAGCCACCGAGAAGAGGAGTCACCGCCGAGTGGCTGTGCCTTCCGATAGCGGACCTTCCCTATTTGGATTTGGCCTGAACGAATAAATACTAGCGTTCTGTATCGTGTCGGTGCCATTCCCTCCCCACGACGACGACGATGAGGGGACTCACCACTGTCACTCTTGCACTTGCTGGCCTCGCTGCCCATGCTGTCGCTCACTCGGCACCCCCTCCGCTCCAGGGTGAGCGGAGGAAGTCGTTGGGCTTCGGACCTGTCCTCCCTCATGCTCGTTTCGAGACAGCCGGTCCCTCCACAGCTGCATTCGCTCCGGTTACACGTGCCGACCCGTTCGACGTCGCACGCGACTTCTTGAGCCGATATGTTGATCCCACCGCAGGACGTGCATACGTCATTCGTTCAGACTCGTACACCGACCGCTCAACGGGCGTCACACACGTCTACGCACGCCAGATCATTGGCGGTATCGAAGTCGCAGACGGTCACGTTAACCTCAACATTAAGGACGGTCGCATTCTCAGTGTTGGAGATTCAGTAGGTTCCGTCTCTCGCCCTTGTGGCGTGCCACGCTGATTCATTGCACCACCAGTTCTTCCCAGGCAGCGCACCTGCATTCCTCGTAGAACCTACTGAGTCGCCCGTACATCCTCACGGCCTGTACTGCTCTCAACTCAGAGACGCTTTGGTGGAGCACCATGCTGAACTAGTATCAAACCCTAGCACGTCTCGCTACGACCAGACCACGCTCTCGCATGACCAGGAGAGGGTGCTCGAGGGTCTAGCCACTGTCGCCCACCTCTATGATTCCAACTGTGACATCGTTGCTCCACAGCCATCCTCATACGCAGGTACAAACCCTCAGGTGGACATGGACCCACGGCGGCCGTTGCTTGCCTTCATGGCTTCTGCACTCCCCAAAGGTCATCCTGCTGTCGATGGTATGTTTGAGGACCCGGACGTCTATGTTCAGTCCATGGACATGACACCCGAGACCCACCTCCTGGGAGACCA
>JADGIP010000239.1:0-26197 GCA_016618355.2 Astraeus odoratus | reverse complement strand
CTGAAAACCTTGAGTAGGCAGCCCGTCAGGGGTACGCAGACATCGTAGACATACTGGTTAGTACGGGAGCCAATCTTGGAGGTCTCGAACATGAGACCGGATATGCTACCCTTGCTCTCGAGAATGCACTCAGCTCTGGAGATCTTAAGGCTGCTGCTATTTGGAAGAAAACAGGGATGGGCACTACCATCCTAGAACCAGAAATGAAGTAACGTAAAATTACTGTCAAGTACATGAAGTGGGTAATCACTAGTGATGTAATCTCAATATTGGAAAAGTGTATTATGTTACTGATTCATGGGCTAGCCCACCTCTTGAATATCAACATCATCATCCCCGCCCTCGTCGCCTCTGATGGCATCCACTATTCGCTCGCGAAGAGAGTTAAGGAATAGACCTTGTTGCGAACATGGAAAAGTGAAAGGTTCACCCATGTAGGACAGTCCTTTGACGAAAGACTCGGGCTCCTTATCGAGGTGGAGCGGAGTATATTGAATACGACGGTGGACGAAATCGTCATCGTTCATGGGTTCTCCATTAGGCCCTCCATAGCCACTGAAGATACGCATAGTGAAGTCTACGCCTATGAAATACATAAGCGTATGAGATGTCTAATGGCAGCTGTAGCGGTTAGAACTCACTCTTTTCGTTTAAACGTTCTCCCTCTATATCGTCGTCACGCCGCGTCATCTCGAAATAAGTGTAAATACAATGGAAGATTATTTCTTTCTCGTCTGAGTCAGGTGCAAGTTCAAACCTGACATTGGTGACCAGAAGGTTCGACATATCTTCGTAGAACTTGACGACTTCGCCCACTCGAGAGTCTTCCGTTCCAAGGCGTTGGTGCGAGCGGGAGGTGGCGGCCGTTCGCGGTGCGGCGCGAGCAAGGATCTCCTTAGACCGTTCTATCTCAGCGTCTCGTTCTCGAGTCACGACATCCACTATCCGAATAAATTATCAACGATTGTAAGAAACCACTGAAGACATCATAGCCCACCCAACTGTTCTAGTTCGGTTATACGTCTGCTTTGTTCGGTAATGGTAGCATTCTTTTGCTTCACGACATCATGAAGACCAGCTATGTCTTGTTCTAACACGCTCTTCTCTTCGTCTGCCATTTCTCTAGTTAGAAAATGTAGTGTTCCGTTGTGAGCACTTCGTGCCAAAGGTTCAATACGAGCAAGTTGCAATGACAATTCCTTGATATGGGCGTCCTGCGCTATTACCGGTCATTAGAGCAACAGAACCAGTGGCATTGAACCTACTCTTAGCGCGTTCTTCGTATAGCAAGCGGACTTCTTCCAGTTCTCGCTCAGGTTCTGTGCTCCGTAATCGTAATAGTTCATTGAATTGCTCCTGGAGGGCATCCCTCTGGGTTTCGAGCTTCCGAGATGCGCGTTAACGGGCGCTCAAACAGGTGAAAAGGCCTCCTACATCTATCACTCGTTGCTTCCAACGCTCCAATTCTTTGCGAGAGACAGTATCGGTTGTATTATGCGATTTGTTTGGGCCGTTTCCTTGGTTTGTGTGTGACGTTGATGAAGGGATTTGCGTCCCATCAATGATGCGACCATCTCTGCTAGAGGTGGTATCTTCCGATACAAATACTTTCTTGCCGGGTTTTGGTTTGCTGACAGTCATCTCCGGTGCCTTAGTATCTTTCGCCGATGATGTCGAGGTGGCTTTGGCAGGGGTTTTGGCCTTAGACGGTTTCGCATTTGGTGGTTCGTCTAGTGCTAGAATTTCGTCATCGTCGTCGGATATGTGTTGTGCGGTTGCTGCTTTTTTCGAAGCAGGCTTTTCAGCTGCTCCTACACTTGGCCCTGGTTGGCCGACTGCAGCGCGCTTTTTCCTAGACGCGACACGCGCCTTGGCATTGGATGGACGCGCTTGGCCACCTTGCCCGATGTCTGACATCTGTTTCAGATGACTCTCGTGAGCCCTCAAGTTTAGATTGAACTTACTCACTTATCTCATCCTCGGAAGACATGATTTTGCTATCCAAGTTGGCTGTTGGATGTCCCTCGCGTACTGACAATCTGACCAAACTGAACTTGACTCGATGGCGAAGCCACTAAAGTCTGCACGTGCACGTGACCAGCATTATCCCTGTACCACGCCCGAAAAATGCGCCAGTCTCGGTGCTTTCGCAGACAGCTGCAAGACGAAAGATGCTTCACTTCCGTGACAGTCTGTCGCGTTATGGCACTTTCATATGGTCTCAACCGGTTGTGACCCCACTGGAACAATACCGCCAGCAGCGTGCAGCGTTACTTCAAGCGGATAGATCGCTTCGCATCGACCATGCGCGAACGGCTTCAGCTCTGGAAGTTGAAGCGGATAGGATTGTTCGACGCATCCGTGCTGAAGAGAATTCCACAGTCTGGGGCGTGAAGCACGAAGGTGTGCCGCATCCCTTCCCTGGGATGGAATTCCTGATAGGTCGTTACACACTCCACTGGTTGATTGGCAACTGATTAACAAGCTAAATCAGGCAAGGATATCATATCCCAGACCTTACTATTTAAGATCCTTAATGAGGTATGTAGGATGGCCTTGCCAAAGTTCTGTAAAATCAACTCTGTTAGATGCCAAAGGGGGCTCTACTCCATGTTCACCTCGACCTAACAGTCAATGCCCCCTTTCTACTACGCCTGGCGCTTGAATATCCCTCCATCCATATTCGAACACCTGCAGTCGTAACTCCCGATAATGCGTCTTCGATTGTTCCTGAAATCAAACCACTGGATTCGGATTTTGTTGCAAAGGCTTCATCTCTGACTGATGTATTGTACTCCCCTGGCGCTTGGGTACCACTCCATGAGGCTCGTGAACAATTCAGCCCAGCTCTTGGAGGTCCGGAAGGGTTCGACACATGGGTTACTGGTCATATGTCGATCAACTGCACTGCGGCATACGAAACACACAATAACTACATTCGGGTATGACGCAGTATACTTCTCAGTTTTGGATGATGGTCGGAATAGCTGTTGCGACACTTAGATCTGGGATAAGTTTCGTGCCGCAGCTTCATTACATATGGTACGTCCATCTCTTTTGGGTAGGTTACATGTACGACCTAAGGCGAATGGTAGGGCCTCGTCTATTACAAGCCTATCTGGGGACGGTATATCCGACAGTTTCTGGAAGAGACTGTTTCAGATGGTGTGTTTTACATAGAAACGCGGATAAATTTTAGTCCCAGGGACGTTTTCTGCTTTTAATCTCTGCTGTGCTATCACAAGAATGCCTCCCTAGGTTCATGATTGGTGCTGATGGAAAGGAAAATGTGCCACATATCGAATGGCTCAGAGCATTTAAGGAAGTGGTGGATGACTTCAAGAAAGAAAGGCAGGATTTTTTCGACGCAAAGGTCTTCACGGTCTTCATGTGCACGAAGCTTCTAGACCACTCATACACAACCTCCAGGTCATATATACCGTTATTCGGAATTGTGATGGAGAAGGATTAAATACCCATCTGGAGGACTGTTTGGCGATGAAGAAGGCATTCCCTGATCTTATCATCGGTATGACTGAACAGTCTTCTGTCTTGCGTAGCATTCACTGCTGGCTTAGGGTTCGATCTCGTCGGACAAGAAGATGCACTCAAGCCCTTGAAGGAATACTTGGAGCCACTCTTGGCATTCCGGGAATGTCAAAAGCGCGAGGGCGTCTCAATACCCTATATATTTCATGGCGGAGAGACTTGTGGCGATGGAACGCACGCGGACGAGAACCTTTACGATGCCATCCTCCTTGGAACGAGACGCATTGGGCATGGGTAAGTTGTGTGTACGGTGAGTCGGTGCACTTACTGGTTGATGAAGGTTTTCTTTGGCCAAGCACCCTAAGTTGATGCAAATGTGCAAAGAACAAGGTATTGCATTGGAAGTTTGTCCAATCTCGTGAGTGTGGTCAGTTGGACCTTGTGTCCCCTTCTTGAAACCCCCGATCTAGTAATGAGATTTTGGTGGGGAATCCCGTTCCTTGGTGCTTTTCCAGTAATGTAATGGTGGGAGTGTAGCGTCTAACAGCGACGATGCCTATGCACCCACTCCCCATCCTATTGAATAATGGTGTTCCAGTAACACTCAGCTCTGACGACCCGGCTTTGTTCCACGATGGGGGCCTTTCGTATAATTTTTATCAGGTAGGAACAGACCCGAACTATTGTCGCGATACTGGACGACTGCTCTAGGTCCTGATCTCGAGCGAACTGACTGGTCTTCTGACACTGGGACATCTGGCACGTGATAGCATAACTGTTAGTACCACGTCGCTGTTGACGTGTTCATGCTGCTGACGTTCTGTTGTAGTACTCGATGCTGGAGGACGCCGAAAAGGAGTGTCTGATGCAGAAATGGGAGAGTCGTTGGTCGGATTTCCTTAGAAAACTGGTGGCGTCTCATAGCCCTTTGAACTGAAGGACAAAGAGGTGGTGCACTGCGAAGCGCAAGGCTCTGCTACATACCCTGCTGACACCGTTTATCAATATACGCAACTGTTCTCCGCACGGCAAAGCGAACTAACGCTGTATGTCAACCCTTATTTTCGTTTGAAATGGGCCGTTTTGTTTGTATCACTGCTCGCCATGATAATTTCCCAAGTATGTGCATACTCCGCTGCGTTGCAGGGTGGGCTGCAAATACTCGACCCTTACCTCCAAATCTGGTCGTCGGGCGATGATGGGAGTATCCCCCGATCACCCAGTGGGTCAGAGTCCCCCTGAGTACCGAGCATTCCCGGCTATTTCCTGTACGTACGAGGCACCACGCCAGGACTCCCCATTTCGAGTGTGACGCCTTGCGGCGACGGTGCTGTACGTGTTCTTCGGGGCCGCTGGGTTCGGACACCAGACAAGGCTTTGACAATTGTACGACGGTCTACTAGTAGAGACAGCTGTGGTTGCACCGTTTGGGAGTGGCTGTGATCTTGGCCTGTGTGGTCGTGTTTGCATCCCCTTAGGAGGCCGTCGTCGTCTCACTCGACATTAACAACTTACCGTGATCCTGTACGGTGGACACATATAGGCCACGACTCCATCTCCCCTCCCAGCAAAGCACATAATTCATTAGAGCACTCCCCGTGTCTGTCTGAAGCCCGGCAGAGAGGTAAGTCCTTCTTAGGCTCATTGGCGATCACCGTTGCCCAGATCCACCTTTCCTCACCACTTCCACCCTCTCCCCGTTAGAATTCGCCTCTCCGACTCCCCAGTCCGAATCACATTCCATATCACAATCACTATCAAGCCATCACCCCAATTCCTTCGTCCGTTGCACATATTCAGTAACTGAATTGGTCATGGCAGAAGTCGACTACAACCGCAAGCGGTCTCGTTCCCCTTCAGACTCTGACGAGAAAAAGCATCATAAACGTGCAAATACGGGCACAGTTCCTGCGGATGACTCGCGCGCTCAGAACCATCAAAATTCCCGCTCGTCTGCTACGTCTGCTATGACTCACGATGTAAATATGGCAGAGGCTCCCGCATCCGTGGCAGACACTACTGCATCTACTCCTTCCCCGAAACCACCTTCACCAGACGCCAAAACTGGCGACGGACGCCCCGGGTCAGACGACAACGTCAAGTCCTTTGCCACGACTTCTGCAGCACCGTCGTCATCCACCACCACGTCTGCTCCGCCCTCGGCCATGATTCATATGCGCTGCTTGATTGTTACCCAGGACGCGTCCATCATCATTGGAAGAGGTGGTGCGCATGTCAACGAGATTCGTGACAAAAGTGGCGCTCGCGTAGTCGTCTCCGAGAGCATCCCTGGAAACCCCGAGAGGATTCTGAACGTTAGTGGACCTCTCGACGCAGTATCCAAAGCAAGTTCCTGTTCATCACGTACTCGCCATATCCCCTTATGTATACTGTCTGTCAGGCCTTCGGACTCATCGTCCGACGCATTAACGATGAGCCGTTCGACGTCCCTTCTGTACCGGGTAGTCGCGCAGTGACTATCAAGTTCATGATTCCCAACTCGCGCATGGGATCCGTGATAGGGAAGCAGGGATGCAAAATCAAGGAAATCCAAGACGCTAGTGGTGCCAGGCTCAATGCCAGCGAGGGCATGCTGCCAGGCTCGACTGAGGTATGCTCGGCGCCTAGCATCGTGCTCTCATGCGAATGATATGTCAACAGCGAGTTCTGAGTGTGGCAGGTGTTGCAGATGCTATCCATATAGCTACGTACTACATTGGCAATATCCTCATCGAAGCACAAGAGCGCATGCCGTCTATCAGTCATTCCAGCTACCGTCCCTCGAGCTACTCGAGACGGGTGCCGCCGTATACGGGGTCCTCCTACGTGCCAGGCTATACCTCGTCGCAACCTTATGTCCCGCATTCGCAACAGCCACCTCAGCAACTCCAGACACAGCAGATCTATATCCCAAACGATCTGGTGGGATGCATTATCGGCAAGGGCGGCAGCAAGATAAACGAGATTAGACATCTGAGTGCAAGCCAAATCAAGATAATGGAACCTGGCACTAGTCTTAACGGCGCCCCTTCATCTGGGAGTGAAGGGGAACGTCTTGTAGTGATTACTGGCCAGCCCGCCAATATCCAGATGGCGGTACAGCTCTTGTATCATGTACGTGGACATCCTTGTGTACCTTTACGACCTTGATCCAACCTACTGTTGTAGCGATTGGAGCAGGAGAAACAAAAGCAGCTGCGAGCATCAGCCACTTCGAGTTCGTCCTCTTGAATTGACGGTCGATGGACTTTGATGCCTGCTTTCGGTGTCTCTTGTCCCTTGCAAGAGTGTTCTGCTTCTTGACCCGTTTACCTTGTCTGCAACCTGTTCGTGTTCTGATATGCGGTCTTGTACTCCTAAGGCTACCTACATAGCCTCTTTTTGTCTGTTCTTGTCCAGTCGTTGGTACATTCCAGGGTTATTTAATTACAGCTGTAGTCGCCATCCCACACGACTGAAGAATTTCTCGCACTCCGGGCATTGTTTTGTCGTGATGATCAGAAGGAAAATTGAGTACATAAATGACTGCCAGTCCCCGATTTGGTCATACACCTTCGTCCCAGCAGTCACCCGGCCGTACCAGTAAAGCTTTCGAAGATGGCAGGGAATAAGGGAAAACGTCCCGCCGAAGATATGGAGGCTGAAAACGAAACTGCTATTCAACCGAAAAGGAGGAACAGACAACGGGTTTTACTGCTCTCGTCTCGGGGTGTTACCCATCGCATGAGACATCTCATGAGCGACCTGGAGGCACTCCTCCCTCACGTGAAGAAAGGTGTGCACGTCCTCTATATCCATGTCGAAGAAGCAGTGATCCTATACACGGTCCATAGAATCCAAGTTGGATTCAAAGTCGCAGCTGCACTTGCTCCCCGAGCTTGCTGACCTCCACAACTGCAACAATACGCTGTACTTCGAGGCACGAAGACACGAAGACCTGTACATGTGGGCCGCAAAAACGCCAAATGGTCCAAGCATAAAAATGCACGTCCAGAACGTGCATACCATGGACGAGCTCAAAATGACTGGAAACTGCCTAAAAGGAAGCCGCGGGATCTTGAGCTTTGACAACGCCTTCGACGAGACGGAGTGGGGGAAGTTGACAAAGGAGCTCTTTACGCATGTGGGTGACATGAGGTTTGTAAACTAAAGATCACACTGAGCCGTTCCAATTCCAATACGCAGATATTTGGCGTGCCCCCTTTGGCGCGAAGGGCAAAACCTTTCATAGACCACATCCTGTCGTTCTCCATTCTCGATGGCAAGATCTGGTTTCGAAACTTCCAAGTTGTTTTCCAGGCTTTTCAGCCAGTTTCATATGCGTATTGACGTCTGTTATGTAGATTCTCGAAAAGGATCCGCAACAACCAAGTGGCCCACCCAAGATGTCGCTGGTCGAGATTGGACCCCGGTTTGTCCTGACGCCGATACGGATATTCGAAGGGGCATTCAACGGTGCCACTGTTTACTCTAATCCGGGTCTGCCTTTCTTTCTATCCGAGCGCACGAGCGCAACTGATTCGGTGTCTGTCAGAATTCATTACC
The DNA here is from genome assembly GCA_016618355.2 of Astraeus odoratus. NCBI lineage: Eukaryota > Fungi > Basidiomycota > Agaricomycetes > Boletales > Astraeaceae > Astraeus > Astraeus odoratus. The sequence continues at coordinate 18,163 of JADGIP010000239.1, read as the reverse complement.
CCTGCCGCCATTCGGTCTGTTCTCAAGCAGCAGAAGGGTGCCAAGTACAGGAATCGCAAAGATGCGCAGGAGGAAAGCGCGCGGAGAAAGGAGCTGCGTCGCAGAGAAGAGGATGCCCTGAGTGTCTCCAAGGTTTTCGCGTGAGGCACGGTGGGAAGTGAGAACCGTGGGGGGGGGGAGGCTACGCGACACAGCGTGCCTACGTTCTACTGGCCATGGTTGTACACATGTTTACTCGTTAAGGGTCTGGCAATCGGAAGCGGCGAAGTGAACAATGGAGAAGCGAAACAGCGGCGTGCTATACTCGTAAAAGATTTCAGCCATGTCTTTCTGTCGACGGAGCCATGAAATATGTCTGGGATTCATATGCGACTCTGCATTGTCCTTTCCAGTGGGGTGCACAGCCACCGTGTCTCTTGTTCCCTTTGTGTGCTCACAACGGTAAGTCGACCTTTACGAAACAAAGCTGAGCTCGCCCAGATCAGGGTGACGAAACCAGAACGTTGTCAGGTTCAGACAGCCAGAGCCAGTGCCCTGTCACATATGAAAGAAGAACCACCACGTCCGGCGGGTGCTTGTTCGGTCCGTTCCAGATGTGCATGGCCTGCCAGCCTTTTGTTCCCTTTCACCGGCATCCGCGGACACGGGTGGCACTCATATAATATAATGTCCCTGTTCTCAGAATCTTTGTCCTTTGCTATTGACCGCCCGTCGAGTTCCACACCCAACGAAGGTCCAGACAGATAATATGTCGCTTTCGTTGGACATCAGACCATTCTCCAGCGATCTGTCTATGCATGGAGATGCCAGTCCGTCGTGAGTAATGCACCAGCAAACCTCCAACCATCCTGAGCTCTTTCAAACAGATCGGCCTTCTCCCTGGCGGGACATGTGAGCATCTCGATCACACCCTCCAAATCCTGGTTCTGTAGACCGAGGAAGACGACCCGTCTCCTACTCCAGTCTTTGGTTATCACTTTTGAAGGTAAGTCAGAAGTGATCACGCCCGTAACAGGCTATGCGTCGGTGCGCTTGTGTTCCATCGCGCGCGAGCTGGTTCGGGGCGATCCCATAGAAATATCCGACGAGGGCCAAAATGACCCTTGTTCGTGGGACGTTGTATTCGATATCCCTGTACCCGGGTGGCTACCGACCACGTCCACTTATGGAGACATAGACTTTGAAGAAACTGGGACACGTTATGCTCTGTATGCAACTGCGACGTATACCCATCAGGAAGATAGCAGTTCGTCGTATTCCTGGTCGAGCTTCTGCACTCCCTTCCACCCTCGTTCTCGCACGGCGGTTGCACCAATGTGTCCCATCGTCCTTCGGCGTCTTGTAGAGCCTCCAGCCGCGCCCGCAAGCACCTTCCCCATGTCAATGTATCTCGTCGAAGCACGACCCGCGTCTCCTGCTATCGGATTGCTTGAAGTCTTTCGGAAAATGGAGGTAGTCGCCTCCATACCCGCAGCTATATCGATGGATGACACGTCGGTGCCCTTGTCTTTACGTTTACGGGGAAAGGATATGACCGATGACGAGCGTGAGTCCCTCAGAGTGACGGGGTTCTCCGTCGATATAGAGCAAGTTGAGGTATACAGGTCAGTCAGGCGGGTGACAACGTTGATGTTGATCTTCTCATCGACGAACTTGCATTAGGAACGCGACGAACGAAGATCACATCTATCGCTACCCCATCTTGCCGAAACAGTGTCAGCCCCCAAACCAACCATTACGCGATCCTCACCCTATCCACACTCTGTACGCCATTGGCGCCATCGTGGCACCTCCGCCTTCTAAATCTTCTACTGGGAGAATCTTCTCGCTGCTTCCAAAGGACAATGGTGGCCGCTATACTATCGGAGGAGACAATCGCGTCTTTGCGAGTACTGGCCATCCTGCTTCTGGATCCGAGTGCTATGTACTCGATGTCAACATTCCCATTACCAAGGAACCTTATGAAAGCGACTGGGCGGGCTCGCGTATGCGTCGCTTGACCGAGAGCAGTCCCTTGTTTAGTGTGCGTCACATTTTGCGTGTCTCTGTCCAATGTGTATACCAAGACGGCGAGGGACAAGAGCCAGTCCACCAACAACTGCACTTCTGTCTTCCCTTGCGTTTGGTTCATCTATCTGCGATTTCCGCTGAATGCCACCCCGCATGGTCGTCAACGGACGCTCAAGACAAGTTACCGTACATCCATACACTACCTGCATACTCGCAACTCTTTCATCCAAACGGCGACCGGAAGGTCGACTACTCTACGCCTCTGCCTCTCTACGAACCACCACCATCCCCTTCGTCGTCATCATTTACTCCTTCTGAAGATCATCAGAAAACTCAGTGAGGACCTTTCCAGGTAGCGGTCCCACGGGTGGGTACTGCGGACCGTTGGTGTCCTCATTGCTATGGTTATCTCTGTCTAACTATTACTCTGTCAACGTTCGTTTCTACGTCGCCCATCTTGCTTCTGCGTTGTTTTATTCCGCACTTCCGTCCGTTCTTTTGATTTCGGTTTCAAGCATATCTTTATGAATCACTCATTTCTCCTTTATCAACAGTCTGCACATTACGTTGTTCATAATATCCTAACGTCCATGTAGTACGTGACCAGCGAATGTCGGAGGGTGTGGAGATCGAGAGATACGACATACAGGGATTCGAATGTGATAAATTTGCGCTCTCGCAAATTGCCTCAGTATAGTGCGCACCTATCGAAGCTGCAAGTGTACAGATATATACATAGCCGAAGGAAGCTGATTGGCGGGGTAGGTTAAGAAAAACGACCAACAGAACAAGTCAGCCAAAAGACGATACGCCTTTCACATGTGGACTGTAGGCGATCGGATAATATCGTCGCCCTGGCTTTGGTGTTATAAGTACAAGCACATTAGTAGCAGACGAAGTGCGACGAGATCTCGTTATACAAAATGTATGCCGTTTACGGATGTTTCAGGTTGGCACAAGACCTGCCAGTGTCTCGGGTGTCCCGAACTGCAGGGATGTTGGAGAAGGACGGTCACAGCAGCTGGGTTACAACACCCCCAATGTCGACGACCAATACTGGTGATCATCACATGTCCGGACCACTGGCGTCGAAGCCCTTTCATTATACCCAATGCTGAGAAGACTAACAGGTAACCTGAGGTTTACCGTGTGCCCGTGCAAGTATTCGGAGCCTCGGACCCCTGGTGGTCACTGGTCATTTTGCATTCGTGCTCCCCAGTCCAATGCAAACAAAGTACGCGGACCATCCTGAGAGACTAGATCCTGAAACTCGACCTCTAGACGACCTCTGCTACTACGCCGGATGGGAATCCGTGTTGGTGTCTCGCCGTCCGGTTGGCACTGGGCCAACATAAGCGTGGCTCGTACACCCCAAGATTATTCTTTACACTTGTGAAGAGTCCATAATGGTTTATAAATCTTGTTGCATGTCGTGTCTGTCGTTCATGTGACTTGCCAAATTCCAGGGATCTGCTTCTTGACAGCGTCTATCATGCACGTATACATGCTGTCTCAGACTTGACGACATTTGTGGATTCTTGTGGGCCTTGGGCCCTTCTTGGTTCTTGAATGTTGTCACTGAAACGCTCGTATGTCCCATTTATTAACCTGTACATAAATGGCGCCATGCTAACATTGCGTGCAGCCGGGACCAAGCAGGAGCACCTAGCAGTCCAACTTAGTGCCAAGTGCCACCGATAAATGGGGCTACCTTCTACCCTCACGAGAAACTTGTTGGTGCTCATGTAGTGATCGCCACTTACATCGCAAGTCTAAAGAAGGTTTGGTGTGTTGCCCTACGAGCGAGGCGTCGGGTACTTCATATCACCCCGATGCCACACATCAGGATGGTTGCAATGAGGTGAAACATACTAACACCCAATCAGGGTATTGCCTCCAGGTCTTAGACTGCATCCAGAGGGCGCACCTCTCACATCATTGCCTGCCTGCTACACTTATTGGAAAGGAACCACTGTCCTGGTTAATTGAAAGTTGGACGAGCCAGCACTTGTCTGGGTCGCAAGTAGGACTATTACGCCAGCAGTGTCCCGGGTTCTCTTTCCGATTCCAAGATAGCTCATCAGGAGACTAGGTAAATACGTACTTGTGAGGGCCCAACTTACCATCTGCGTAAATTAATGTCAAGCTAGTTTCAAAGTCGAAATGATTGCACAAACCCGGAAACATCCCTCGCCATACTCAATGTCTCAGTCATACGAGACATGGGGATTTTTCGTACTATTAAACACAGATAAAGGCCATCGTGGTCTTGTACGCGTGAACAGGCATTCAAGTTCCTCAGGCGACTCCTTACTTCCTTCATGGTGGTCCAGACTGTGCAACTTCCCGATCTTCTCTCTTTGTTCCCGAAAAAACCAGGGGGTGTAATCAGCCTGGGCTTCAAAGGAGCGTACGATGGGTATAACGAATGGGTAAGGAGCACCCTCGGATACTTTTTTTCGGTTGTATGTTGTCCTGCCTCTGTATAGAGCATATTGATCATTGCATCTCACTTTACGCGCTGCGTAGGAAGTGTATAATGCAGAAATGCCTCTATTAGCAGCTCTGGCTTACCCAATTGCTTCGGAACAAGAATTGCGTGCCATTCTTGACTACATGACGTCCTCTTTCATGCTGGAGGAAATGACGTAGGTCCTAAGTTGCTCTATTGTCACTCGAACCTGACTGCACTACATTTAGTGATCGTTGTTCGAGTGCGAAAGCTGTCAAGAATTCACAGATTTGGTTGCAAACGTTGAGCAATGGACAGTCAACAAAGCACACAAGCTGGCATCCATTCATCAGGCTGATGAACCGGTAAGTTTACTTTACCTGATCTAGGGTGTCCATTAACTGTGAGCAACGTAGGGGGATGGTGGCTCGCATGAAGTCCGCCATCGACCCTTTTCATTGGCCTCAGTTCATATCTTCGAACGTCGAATTTGCGAAAAATACTATCCGCGAAGCTTTGGATCGAGAAGCATCCAAGGATGTGCATGCTACTCGTGACATTCAGTCATACATGATGACCCGTCGCGAAACAATTGGCACCCGACCAATGTTTGTCTTGATGCGCTCGACTCGTCGGCTTTATATCCCCGACGAAGTGCTTGAACATGAGGTCGTGGCGGATATGGAGAACGCTGCTTTGGATGCGGTCTACATTGCTAACGTGAGCAGTCTCATTACACCAGGAGCTGAATTTGAGGACGTCTACTGGCATAGGATATCTACTCATTCAAGAAAGAACAGGGTGATAACGGTGCCCTGAATAACATCATAACGGTCATACAAAAAGACCCGGATACTTGCCATCTTGATTTACAGGGAAGCATTGATTACGCTGGTGATCTTTTCAAGGAGGTCCTCGATAGATTTCATTCCTGCAGACAAAGACTCCCGTCTGTTGACAACGACATGGATAGATACTTGTCCGCATACGCAGACGGTCTGATCGACTGGATGATTGGAAATATCGAATGGAGCATGGTCAACCGCCGTTACAAGGCATTCTGTAACGATTCCGACAGGAGGATCAACGTGGTCAGGCTGGATAGCCGTCATTTTCCATTGTTACAGTTGCTCTTGTGTTTCGTGCTGCTTACTGCGTTCGTTGCTGCTCATCGTTATGGTTTTACGGAGAAATTCCAGACGCATCTACGACACTATACATTACAATCACTCTCCCCCGCCGACTATCTCCCGTTTTAAACAATCCTATGAATATAATCCTGCAAGCTCCTCATTCCTCATATATATTGTAGTAGTATACTTTATCGGAGAAACCCTTTGCCGCGTACGGTCCATGTTTCCACTGGACCATCACAGTCGACGATCCAAATCTCAGTGCCGTCAAAACCCGATAGACATACCTCGCCGCATCGCAAGGAGATGGTTTGCTGGTTACTATCCAGAACGACAGTGGTGCCTCTCAGCAGCTGCGCCGCCCTGTCACGTTCCCCAGACTTTGCGTCTTCGTCGGCAATGTAGCTAAGAGACATGTGTGGAAACATGGGAGCGGTCGGAGACAATTGCTGAAGGACTAGGACTTTCTTGATTTCATCTTGTAGAGCGAGTAGGTCCGCTGTTGGCTGTACAGTGACGAGCACCGAACGGAAATAGTGGTCGCTGACTGTCAGTGAATTGAATTTGACGCAGATCGGTCGATGGTTCTCAGTTAACTTCTCTAGTATGTCCTCCGGTAGATCAATACCACTCCCCACAGTAGCTAGGGTTATGTGGGGGTGGAACTCTGGATACGAGTTCGCTGCAAGAGAACCTTGTTCCGGGCGTCGTGGCATTATCGATCGCAGGAGGGTAGCTTGATCAGGTGGAGGTACCAGCCAAAAAGAAACCCCTGTTCGATATCAGTGTCGAAAACGGGAGTATCAAATTGTATTGTAAGGTTCGTTGGGTGTACTCTTACTCACCCATCGCTAGAGGTCTTATTGGTGACAAGTAGGGATCTGCAGGGTTTGACAAGTGGAAATGCTCCGGGCTGGCACACGAACTGGATGATAGACGGTTTAGAAGAGGTTGTTATATAAATAAATCGCTACAATACAAACGTAGGAAATAGCTATTGTGATACGAATGGTATCGTAACGACTACTCGTTTCTTAGCTCTCACTGCAACGCAGATATAGGCACTAGGTAGTAGGAAAGCTCGACGGTCATCACGTAGAAGATTCGCTGGGGCCTAAGCTGATCCAACTACTTTCCACGCTGGAGATTTCAGTACTAATGTCACCTCCATTGCTCTCCGCATCGCCTTCCGATCCTGTCTGGTATCCCTCGTCGGGGCTAGCTGGCGACGGTGCAGGTTCAGCCGGCTCATTTATTGCAGAAGGCTTCGGCGACGTGCCTATGATCGAGGAGTCTGTGCGTTGTGTGGTTTCCATCGGAGCCACTTTCTCCACTCCGACAAATCGACGAGGAGGGACCGGTAAAAGTCCATTCCGAATCCCAACGAGGACTTGAGGAAGAGTAAGAAGGGTGTCTAACAGCCTGACGGGGAGTAAAGAAGCAATCATATATGTACCAGCTGCGGAAATAAGGTCAAGCACCAGGATGAAGCCACAGGGTGTACGACTGACCACCTGCACCAGTGGAAAATCTATTACCGCGGACCCAGTCCTTGATTTTCTCATATGCGAGACCAACACGTATGCCATAGACAGACTTCCCAGCACCGGTCGTCTTAGTCCCTTCACTGATAACACCAACCAGGTTGTCTACGAACCCAGAAACATCTTCTGGAGTTCGTGCTCCGACAGTCTCACTCAGTGCACTGAACGCTGGTCCGTAAGCCAATTTCTCCGAAGGTGTCCAATCTTCCATAGCGGGAGGATTCGGATGTCGACCGACAGACAGTCCAACGCTTCCAACATCAACAGTGACAACACGAATGGTACCCATTCCTTGCACGGATAAGAGTTCACGTCGTAGGACATTCAAAGCACCGAGGGTGGCAGCGGCACTCATTGCACTGACACCGTTAAATGGCAAGCCCACGAGTGCGTCAGCGGCTGGCAAGCAAACAATAATGGACTTCCGAGAACGGGTACGCTGGGCGTCTGCGCGGAGGAGCGGAAGGAGTGCTTGAAGGGTTTGAAGGGGTGCGATGTGGGTGGAAAGAATATGAGGCAGATATGTGCCACGGAGCGAGATCTGCTCGAGTGGTGCAGGGGTACAATGTAGAGATGACGTTGGCATGGCTAACAGAGATACGATAGACAGTAGTAGTGGATGGTATGGACTTGGGACATAAGGATCTCCAGCCGCAGATATGGGGAAGCGCCGTGACAACGTAGACGCCAGCGATCGAAGGAATATAGGAATGGTACCGGGCTAAGATAGTGTAAGTCGCCAGCGGGTATAGGTGCAGAGAGATATACCTCGTTGGGGTCAAGAACAAGGGCGCGAACGTAGCCATGACCCATGCTTTCGATAGCAGCGATAGTCTCTGCTGATGAGACACTGGTGATAACGATATAGCCCTTCTTCTCGAGTTCCAGGATCAGAGGAAGTCCTAGTGGATGATCACCGCCTAGAACGACTGCAAAGAGTATTTACACGTGGCCGACATTTGGTTGAAACACGATGGGTACGTACCAACTACTTGCCGCCTTTCGGGCGTCGTTGCAGAGGCCTTGACTCGCCTCCTGAAAGCATGTCTGTTCGACATAACATGATGCCCGGCTAACAACCCGACTCCCAGAGTGGAAAGCACGACGCCCGAGACCATCCACGGATGATCCTTCAACCAATCTCCAGCCTTTTCAACAAGAGACTTGGGCGGTGGAGGCGGCGGAGGCGGTGGTGGTGGAACCTCAAATGCACCAAGACCGCCGACATGAATCTCGGGAAGAGGAGGGATACCAGGTGGTCCATAACGAGATATGTCTACCCAGAGGCGGTTGATAGCTTCGCGAATATTTGGAAGATCGAAGGAGGCGACTGTTAGTGATTCAGCGACTATGCGTTCCACATTTTCGAAGTATTGTTCGACTTCCTCAATTGTGGGGATCATCTGCGTGAGACGTGCAGTGCGATGGCGCTGAAACACAAGCTACTGCAGGTAATCGACGTTTCAGACTTTCGACACGATTCAACGTGTCCTGGAGAGTGTGTTGCTGAGCGTACGATGGACAATGATTGGTTAGGTCGAGTTATACATATACGCACATTACCTGCGCAGCCACAGCATTCGTCATTTCCACTGGATTAACTTCATAGGGGCACCCCGAATACATGGACGACTCCGTAACGAAGACTTCAGTGTCCAGTGTTCAATTCGACTAAGTAGCTACTCATGGATATACCACGAACAAAAATACCAACAACATGAACATGTGGCCCCTTCTCTTCTCTTCTCTTCTCTTCCTCCCCACCTCGTTTGTTGTGTATACAAAGAAGCAAGTATGATACAGACAACCACATAATATGTATGCATGAATGGATATTATGTTGCACTATGCAAGCATTAATGAGAAGAGTCACTCATGCAAAAGGGAGACACATGGAAAAAGGAACTCGACGCCAGCAGGATTCGAACCTGCGCCCTCAAAGAGGAACAGATTTCTAATCTGTCGCTGTAACCACTTAGCTATAGCGCCTTGATATCAAGGATATGTGAATTATATTACAGGCATGCAGCAACATAAAACGTCTTCTTTAACCCTTGCATAAACTCACGCCATTTACAGCAAAAGATCTCAATAAACGTGGTGTTTTTGGATGAACGACTTGTCCTACTCTAATGTGCATGGGTAATATCTGTGGGAAGAGTAGGGTACGACGGTGTCTATCACTGGATGTATGCCTAGTTGCCGCCCATCTCCTTGGCAAGCTGTTCTGCCTTGGCCTTGACATCCTCAATTGTGCCGGACTAAAAGCGTTCTTAGCTAGACCCACTTTCCATAATGGATAACACTCACCATGTAGAAAGCAGACTCAGGCAAGTGATCATGTGCGCCAGACAAGATCTCCTTGAATGACCGGATAGTGTCCTTCAGGGGAACAAGCTTTCCCTCATAGCCGGTGAAGACCTGGGCGACTTGGAAGGGTTGCGACATGAAACGTTGAATCTTACGAGCACGCTCAACCTATAGCATCCCGCCCATCAATACACAGGACTAACGCCAGTATGGTTGCACATACGGTCAATTTGTCTTCTTCCGACAACTCATCCATACCCAGAATGGCAATGATATCCTGAAGCGACTTGTAGTCCTGAAGTATCTTCTGGACAGCAGTAGCGACCTCGTAGTGTTCCTTGCCAACGATACGGGGGTCGAGCATGCGGGACTTGGAATCAAGAGGATCCACGGCAGGGTAGATACCAAGCTCAGCAATACTACGAGACAATACGGTTGTCGCATCCAAGTGAGCGAAGGTCGTAGCTGGTGCAGGGTCCGTCAAATCATCAGCGGGCACATAGACTGCCTGCACGGAGGTGATAGACCCCTTCTTGGTGGTAGTGATACGTTCTTGCCTTCAGAGACATTAGCTCAGAAAGTGATAGCAGGGTAGACACACTTACATGCCACCCATATCAGTGGAAAGCGTAGGTTGGTAACCGACGGCCGAAGGAATACGACCGAGCAAAGCAGACACCTCAGAACCGGCCTGAGTGAAACGGAAGATGTTGTCAATGAACAAGAGGACATCTTGACCCTCCTCATCACGGAAGTATTCCGCGATGGTAAGACCAGTCAGGGCGACACGAGCACGTGCACCCGGAGGCTCGTTCATCTGCCCGAACACCAATGCGACCTTGGAGTCACCCTCAAGATTGATGACACCAGTCTCAATCATTTCGTGGTAAAGATCGTTACCCTCACGCGTACGTTCACCAACACCTGTCCAGAAATGGAAGTTAAACGACGTCCCAAGTAAGCGAAAGAAGTACCACGAACCGCAGAAAATAGAGAAACCACCGTGGGCCTTGGCTACGTTGTTAATGAGCTCTTGGATCAAGACGGTCTTGCCGACACCTGCACCACCGAAGAGACCAATCTTTCCACCACGAGCATAGGGAGCCAAAAGGTCGACAACCTTGATACCAGTCTCAAGAACCTCGGCAGTCGTCGACTGTTCGACGAACGCAGGAGGGTCTGCGTGAATGGGTGAAAGCTTGACACCCTTAATGGGACCACGCTCGTCAATAGGTTCACCAATCACGTTCATGATGCGGCCAAGAGTCGCTTTTCCGACGGGGATTTGGATGGGGGCACCTGTGTCAATGACCTTCTGGCCACGGACCAGACCCTCCGTACCGTCCATTGCAATGGTGCGCACAGTGTTTTCACCCAGATGCGATGCAACTTCAAGGACAAGGCGACCACCATGGAAATCTTGCACCTCGAGGGCATTAAGAATGGGTGGGAGAGCGTCTGTCTCGAACTGAACGTCGACGACGGCACCAATGACCGTTTTCACGGTACCAATGGTTCCCGTGGCTTCAGTTGCATAGGCGCGAGCTGGATTCCGAAATCACCCATTGCACGAATGGCGTTGAAGTGTGCAAATGACAGCCGTCAGGAAGGACAGGGCGCCGTAGATATGCACAGAAACTGACCTGGCTGTGGGGCGGAGACGCGCGAAGGACGAGCCGCAGCGTACTGTTTCGACGCGGAGGAAGGCAAGACAACGCGCGACAGCAGCGGTGCTGCCGTCTGGATGAACCTGTTAGAGTTCTTTGCGCTGTTGACCGCTCTTCTGGAGATGCGGGTGACGCCTCGGGCGGTAAGCATTGTGGTGGTGAACGTCGACGAAGACAACGACGGAGGTAAGGGAATTCGGGTGGAAGAAATACTCGACTTAACACGCCCAACGCAAAAATTTGGGATTCAGTTCTAATCTCCGACGATTCCGAGTTTGGCCGTTTGCTTATGTAAACTCATGCTAGTCCCAAGGCAGTCAAAGCAGCCACGACGAACGAGATCGTATTCGTGGGGACAGAATGGAGTGTCGATCAAGCACTCAACACGATTCTTCGAGATGGTGTTGCTGCATTCTGAACTAGCTACCCGTTCGGAGTCCATCTATGTAGTGCTTGGTATCACTGCTCGACTGTCAAATATGTACGGTCTGCCATACATAATAATGCCTTCGTACATCGTACTGGAAAGCGGTCGTGAGGCTTGTGATCTTCTCCGTTTATGTTCCCCCCACTTTTGTTGCAAACATACGAGAGGGCACGAAGGAGTCTGTCGAGCACCTCTTATAAGTAGGTCCCTGCGCATTCATCGACAGTAAAAATTGTGGCCAACCCAGCCCTCTGTCTGGTACGCCAAATGACGCCCTTCAAGAGCATTAAGTCTGCGGCAGTCACATGACAAATAGGAGATAGCCACAGCGTATAAGAATGTGTATAAGAGCAGTTAGATAATTGGAAATATACTAGCAGAGAGGAGAAGGAGTCCTCGATGCCCACCATCCAGCCCACAGCAGTCTGATCCTTCCTCTGTGTGATGTGACCTCTCCTGTAATCCCCGCGCCACTATTGGCATATCCGTCGGCCGCCCGATAGAACCTTCACAAAGAGGCATGTGTTACAGGTCAATTGCAGTTCAGAATCACACACTCGTCAGCACTGCCACCAGCGCGTCTGTCGCGTCGCGTATTTTCTCACGTGCAACGCGAGACGTGTCTGCTCAACTCGATTTCTCTCCGCTCCCAAATCCTCCCCTGTATATCAAGTCTCCAGCAAAACAAGTCATGACAAGCGCGTTCGTTTCCACAGGGCTTCTCGATTCTCGACCTTCCACGGACAAACCACGGAATCCTCATAGAGGATCGGGGTCGATGTTCGTGGCGAATGGCCTTCTAGGAGGCGGGCACGTCGTCTTGTCCAACACAGGCTCTTTGGCCTCGCAGGTTCTTACAGAATCTTGCGATTCTGGGGCCTCGGCGCGTCATGCAGGTCCTCCAGGCTCTTCTGATGCCTGTGTACAAATCGATTCGTTAGATGAACGAACGAGTGAGCGAATCGAAATGCCCCTCTTATCAATCTTATGAGTCGTCGGCACCAGATACAAGCACTTTCACACCAACTGGCCTGTTATCAGAATCTCAAGGTCAGCCCTTCTGAAATGTGCCATCTTCGTTTCTCACTTCACCAGATGATACATTCCCGCCCGTGTCCGATATCCTTGGTCTCAATATACGCGAGAGTGCGAGTGCTGCGGTGGAATCTGGCCATGCTAATATTTTCTCACATGCTCGAGCTCCTGTTCGAGCCACAACCTTTGATGGCAAGACGCTTTACATCAAGCGAAAAACTCGTGCCCTTCAATCGTGCAAGGTGCGGTTGCGTTTACACACCCTTCTATTCATTAATACGCCAAATGTCAGCAAACGACCTCTCCTACATTGCAAATTGGAAAGCTGTTGGATGTACCAGTTCATAGACTTTTGGACGAGCTTTGCACTGATATTCTCAAACCCGGTGTCAGGCACGTGTCATTCCATATTGACAGACGCGTTGCACTAACAAAATGTAGTAATTCTACTTGTGCAGGGAAGCAAAACAAGCCCACTTGCGAGGAGGATACATTATGGGTGGAGCGGTACCGACCTAGACGCTTTACTGAACTCCTGGGAAACGAGCGGGTAGCTCGTGAGGTCCTGGCATGGGTCAAGCAATGGGACTGGTGTGTCTTCGGAAAAAAGAAGAACAAGAAAAGATCCAGGGAAGGGGAGGAGGCCTATAATCCTGATGATGAGTATCGGCGGCCAAGAGAGAAGGTTGTCGTCCGGTCTCAGTCTGCATAGGAATACTGAACGTGTTTCATCAGTTACTACTGATATCCGGTCCTCCCGGACTGGGAAAAACTACTCTTGCGCATGTCGTTGCTGCGCAAGCAGGCTATGAAGTCATGGAAATCAATGCCAGGTATATATCCATTGGTCACGTTCCCTTCCACCCACTACTGATCAACGTGAAGTGATGCTCGGTCAGCCCAAGTTATCGACGATCGGATACGTCCTACATTGGAAACGGGTTCCATAGTTGGAAGCACGAAACCCGTTCTGTTGATTATTGATGAAATCGACGGGGCTACTGGTGGTGGAGATAACGTAAGTGGTTCCTCACCCTATGCAGGTTTCAATAACACATCCTCCAGTCGAGCGGATTCATCCAGAAGCTGGTGTCCTTGACCCTAGACAAGCCAAAGAGGAAGCGTAAGTGGTTGGTCCTCCTCACTTGTTAGGTTGTTCATCCGCTCTTTAGATAAGGGCAGAGATCAGACGGACAAGCGACCCCTTCTTCGACCCATTATTTGCATATGCAACGACCAAAATGCTCATGCGCTAGCTGCACTTCGCCCGCATGCATGGCAAATTAGATATACTCGTCCGGCTGATGTCCATACAGTCAGACGACTTCGTGAGATATGCGAACTCGAGGGGTTGAACGTAGATGCAAGAGCCTTGAGTACTCTCGTTAGCACAGCGAAGGGTGACCTGAGGGGTTGCCTGAATACGTTACAGGTCTGACACCCTTGTTAAAATTGAAGGATATCTGTTGATGGGCATCCTTTACAGTTTATCAAATCAAGAAATGATGATGTTACGGAACCACTCATACGACGTGTTACAGCAGGAATGAAAGAGGCAGACAGCACCGTGATCGCGGTCCTAAACGAGATCTTTGTGCCGCTGTCTCGCAGGCGAGCGAAGGAGATGGGGATGGGAGAGCAGGAGACTTCACGTTATGTCAGCCGTTTGAGTCGAGCTATCGAAGCGCTCAATAACCCCGCCAATGTCGCAAATGGTACTTTGGCCTCACCGTCTGCATTTCGGTACTTAGCCTTCTCTTCCAGGGTGTTTTGCTCAGTATCCGAACTGCCGTCAGCATGAGGCAAATATGTCTCGGTATCAACAAGCAAATGAATGGCTTGGCACATTCGATATCATTTCCTCTGCAATGTATAATGAAGGGGAATTCGAGCTGCATGGCTACCTCCCCTATCTTCTAGTATCCTTTCATCCACTGTGCCGTGAGCAAACAGGAAAGCGACTAGAACGGGATACATCTGATTGGGATGTGAGTGCCACCACCTTCGAGTGTATCGCATTGACTGACCTACACGGGCCTAGAATGTGCAACTTACTCGTGTTAACGAAGAGATATATAAATCTCTGGCTAATGGCGTCCGTACCTCTGGTAGGGCGGCAGGTGCCTATCGGCATCTCATTACGGGGCAAGTCCTCGTGCTTGAGTTTGCGCCATACGTAAATCGGATAATATCTCCCCCGTTGCGGCCAGTGAGCATTACTAGTGGTTTATATTAAGCAGCGACTGACTTGTGATGCTCTAACTTGACCAGGTTAATAGTCAGATCATCAAACCCGGGGAGCGTGCGCTGCTTTCTCGTCTTGTAGAAATCATGGTATCCTTGGGGCTGCGCTTTCTGCAAGAAAGGGGAGAGGATGGCCAGCTGGTGTACAGGCTTGATCCGTGCGATGCTTTGACCTTCCCATTAGAACTGACCTTATTCATAATAAATACAGGCCAATAGATGTGTTTGTGACTTATGATGGCAAGCGTGCGCCTGACATCGCAGCATCGAGATACGCTGTCCGACACTTGGTTTCTGCGGAGGTCTGTTTATCATTTGTAACAAGAAATATGATTTTTAGAATCATCCAGATCGACGCCGCCCTTGCCTCACGTCAATTGGACACGACTCAAAGCAGTGGAAGCTCAGAGAAAAGTAGCCTTTTCAATAAGAGGTATGCCATTTATTTTGATATCATAGCTTATGACTATTCACGACGTTTGTTCTATGCATAGAATAGAGCCCAGAATAACCCATGATGATGCCAACCACACGGAAGATCTCGATAGTGAAGGTCGATTACTGCCAAATGAAACAGGTCAACCTGTATACAAACGGGCTCGGCTGCAAGATCAGGATGATAAGGCGAGCTTATAAATGTCGCCCGATAGGAGTAATATCTGACGCCTCATAACTTCAGCCTCCCGTCGATTTCTTCGGACGGCCAATTGCAACATCTCGTAAAGTATCGGGACCAGGTGCACCCAGGTCGAAGGGGCCACTGAAGGGATTTCAGACGACATATCGCTACCTGGAAGGTAACTCAGCGGCTGTTCGCAAGTCTGTGAAAGTTGCGTCATTTCTGTGAACTAAAGTTTATGCTTTCGTTAAGAGGTGTTATATACCACTTGCGTTAGACTGGTACGATTGGTTAAAGGAACTCCTAGCTGGTTCTGGGATTTGAATCTTACGTCCAACGATGATAACACGCATATCAGTTGCTGTGACTATTAGGACTTCCTTGCGCACATGGTGATCGCAATGAGTGTTCCTCCCTTCGGAGCTGGAAGGACACGCTTTTCGTAGGCTTTATTCGCAACCATGCAAGCAAGACATTTCCCAGTTGACCACCGCACGCAAGCGTCAAGTGCCGGCCTCGAGGTAAAACAGAACAATTCTTAACACGCGGCTGTGGATTGCTATCCTGGTGATATTTCGGCTAGCCGATATTGAGTCATTCAGTCGTCCACGTTAGTAGTGGAGTGCACTCTAGAACTTACTCTAGTGTACTATTTAGCTGCCATTGCACGTGTCGTCTTGAGTGTGTCCGCCTCATGCCCACCACTTCATGAGAAGGATCTCCAGCCCGGTGCGCTCCCTACTAAACCCAACTACAGGTGCAGTAAGCGAGTAACTTTGTCTTCCACTAATGCACCCCTGTATCGAATGGTCGTACATTGATGGATCCGACAGCCTCGGGAGCTACCCTGCAGAGATCCAGCATGCCATGGGATATGTCCACACCCTCCGCAGTCGATGGCAGGCTGAGGAGGATATGCAGTCTGTAGTGCCCAGTCACTGGGTGGTCAGTCTTCTTCGTGCGTTTCCACTGTCACAACTAAAGTGTATTTAAACCCAGCGGATGTTGGCCCTAAGCGACAAGATATGCACCCACCCTCACGAAACCAACGCTGTTGGCGTTTCGTCTTGTCCTCTAAAGGGGTTCCAATACCAGTATGAAAACGCAGCATGTCAGCCAAGCAAAAATCCAAACTCTCAGCCAACTGCGGATATCTCCCCTCGCTTGGGTAGAGAATCCGCGGAGGTCGCCATCTCCGAGATACTCGTTTGCCAAAGGAGGGAAACTAGCGTATCGACATCTATCGCTCACTTCTTCGCGCACACATCTGGCTGCAAGTTACGGAGGTACTTTCTCCTTTTCGTTTAGTTGAGTGTTCCTATCACTAGTAATCATGCCATTGTAGAGATCTTGCAAGTGATAGTTTTCCTCAACTATCAATTCCCCTAGATTTCGCGCTGATTCCTTGTCCATTTTATCGGCCCATCTCTGCGTCCATCTCGGTGCGACCATTCGTAATGGTGGGGATAAAGGGTCCTGCCTACTGGCAGAAGCAGAATAATATGCGATCAACAATGCATATGCTGAATTCACTGCGAGAAGACCTCGCCAGCTACGTCCATTTCCACCTATTTCATCTCGTAACTTGGTGGGAAGAACAGGCTTCCGAGTCAGAAAGGGGCTCAATACCTGATTGGCTTTCATTCTTTGCCATCATTCAGGATATAGAATTTATACGTATTGTTTCCCATATACCGTTCTACAAGGAAGACGCAACACTGGGCTACGTTTCTTATCTCGTCGATGAATTGCCTTTCGGTACATCGCCTTTTCCTCAAGGAAGTGCTAGCTGCCAGTGGGTTATGGACCGCGTGCGTGTTGTCGCTGCTCTCCTCATTCTACGACATCATGTGGAGAACATGACGCGGTCACTTATCCAAGAAACAGAGTTAAGTGACATGGAGCCACGTTCTTCCTGCTTGAATTGTTCGCATTGCAGTCTATACTCTGCCAATGAGGTTTCGGAAGCACCAGATGACGATAATACCGAATACTCTACTTGTCCATCGAGCGGTTCTGCTAGCGTCATCAAAGTGCATAACAGGGATCGACGCTCTGTTTCTGGAGCTCGATCTACTTCTAATAGGGAGTACCATCCGGATTGCTCCTGCTCGTCCCAACCACCCTCGGTCATCTCATGTTGCAGCAGTTGTTCCAGCCTATCGAGCGATACCAGCTCGTCAGATCAGCAGTCCTCAGATTACTCGTGGAGCGAATCCGGAGATGGAAGCTACTACATGGAACCATCGAGTAGCTCTCTGTACTATCAGGACGAGACGTTACAAGGGCCCGTCTATAACCGCTCTAGAGTTTGGGATGACGAGCGGAGAGCAGAGGTTGTTGCTTGGATCGAGGCAGTGGTTCCAACTCTTCAACCAGAAGACGACGCGTACTGTATGACAACAGTAGTACATTGATTTACATGATGCCATGAGAGACGGATACAGAACAGGGAATAATCTTGCGCACGAACGGGTGCAAGTTTAATATCCATTACCTCAGTAGATGGGCGATCACAAAACGTAGCGGAATTCGGGATTTTCGCTGTCAGTAAGATCAAGTAAAGCCGGGTTGTCGACTTGTTTTATCTTTCCATCCTCGTAGTGTATGCTATAGTGTACCCTCCTGACGCCCTCCTTGTCACGTCGCGCATTGTCTGCGGCCAGAAAGTGACGTAAGAGGAGTAGCCCTAGCGCGGAGGAAACGTTTGTGATCGAGATAA
>JADGIP010000238.1:0-26210 GCA_016618355.2 Astraeus odoratus | reverse complement strand
ATGCACTCCTATCGTACTGAGGAGGTTAGATGAAGTGCAGAACAGCCGCATTATCCACTACTTGTTCCATAAGCCTGAGATAAATAATTCACCGGTGTTATAGATAGACGCTCCAACAGCATTGCGGGGAAAACGGGGGGATTTGTCGATCTTTTTTTTTTTCGGAATGACATTGGGTCACCTTCAACGTCCATGCCATACACGCCCGCTAGTTTCAACTTTGTAGATGCCAATTTGCCGACGCCTATTCCCTATTGCGTTCCTGGATTGCGTTCATGGGAAGCACTCACCGTCATGGCATCAGCGCCGTCGAAAGAACCGGGGAAGCCAAGTTGCCGGGTTGGGGAGAACAAGGCTTCGAAGCCCAGGGTGTGAAACGGGCCATATACGGTGAGCGTTGCCCTCGAACTTAGAACTGGGATGAGATGATCATCGTGATGGTGGTTCGTCGTTGACCCAGGGCAGCAGCGGACTTTTTTATTTGATGAGAAATTTGGACAGTGGGAAGCCGCGATAGGGCGAGGATGAGAAGCGCCACTCTGAATCTGATGCGACGGTTTCTCAGCCATACTCCGGGGGCGCACGCGGTTCATAGATCTGGGGGGTTGGAAGAGACGGCATGCAACAAATGAATTCGAGGAGAGATGATGGATGATTTTCTGTTTTGTTTTCCGGGGAGTTGTTTGGTCGCGGAGAGTGGCGCGGGTGTTTCCACTTGTGGGACGGATTTTTTATGTTATTATATTTGTAGCCCCGTTTGGACTCTTGCATCGACCGCGTTTCACGCCAGAAACGTGTCGACGTCGGCCACGACAACGACGACGACAGCCTGTCTGCATATCCAACCCCCGGGTGAGTCCCCCTCCTACGCGTCCCCGGTATCCCTGGCTCGCCGCTGATCGATCATCGTCCTAGTTGCCCTTTCACCGACCCACACGTCCCCCCCCTCATTGTATTTCTGCCATAATACCTTCCGCACTCGTTTCGTCCCCCTTGCAGTCCTGAGGCATGGCGCCGCGACGGGGCGTCTCTACTTCCAACACGTTGAGTCCATACGACGCCGCTTACGCATCCTCGACGCCAGCCTCGCCCGCCAACCTTCACTTCCCCCAATCCCGCTCAAACTCGCCGTCAGGGCTCACCCAGTTCCTGTCCAAGCCCACGAAATGGTTCGTGAGGAAGCCGTCCGACGCGCGTTCCATATCCGCCACGAACGAGCCGCGGACGAGCACGAGCTCCGTCAGGAGGCCCAAGATATCCCGACCCACCGATCCCAGGCCTATCCTGACCCATTTCCATGCTGAACCGCACGCTCACGATGCGAGCAAGTACGTGTTTCATTTCTGATGCATTCATGACGCGTGCACCATCAACGTGGTCGCTTTCGCACTCTCATTTTTGCGTGTATGCCACCCTGGCGTTCTCCTACTGCTTGTTCTACTTTTCTTTACTTGTGTGCATGCGTCTCATGTACGACGTCGCTCATCCGTCTTTTCGCTAGATCGGTCGCCGACCTCACGCTGCATCCCAAAAAGTCGCTCGACTTCATCAACGCATCGTCGCCCTCTCGTCCGTCTGTCAACACCGGTGGAGCACTCGGAGATCTGCGAACCATCTCACGCAAGGCGTGGTCGAAATCAGCGGACGATCTCGCGAGCTTTTGTAGCCCATCACAGGGTGGGGTGGAC
Source organism: Astraeus odoratus (assembly GCA_016618355.2). Lineage (NCBI taxonomy): Eukaryota > Fungi > Basidiomycota > Agaricomycetes > Boletales > Astraeaceae > Astraeus > Astraeus odoratus. The sequence continues at coordinate 24,522 of JADGIP010000238.1, read as the reverse complement.
GCCGCGTTCCAGAACCGCATCCAGGAATACCGTAACAGGAGTAGCAGCAGCGCTACCCTTCATCCCACATCCCCGAGCGACAATGCAACGCCCTCTCCCTCCACACCCACACACCACCCCTTCCCCACCGTGATATCCACCATCCCTCTGTCGTCATCACCGTCCAGTGATAAGGTCGTTCCGGTAGAACCCGCTATCTCCATCTCCATCTCCTCTCCGACCGCCGAGTCGTTTACTACTGCCGAAGAACCACATACACCCACCGCTCGGTCGCATTCGTTCACGCCTAGACTACCCACGAAGCTCTCGGCCTCTAAACTCGGCCTCTCTGCAAACAGCCCCAAGCGTAAGGAATCTGGTGACTCCATCAGGGACAAGGATGCCACAGGCAACAACAACTCGGCGCGCGGCGTGTTCCCTTTCAGCCTACCTTACCAGTCTAATAAGCACGCGGCCCCCGGCCCTCTCCCTGCGAGCGGGTCTGCTGGCGACAACCATGCCCCCCCGCCCACTTTGCTTGTGCCCCCTGCCGTGCCCAATGGCACAGAGGACGAGCCGGTCGTCGATTCGAGGCGCACGTCTCAGATCGTGTACAACTCCGGTTTCTTGAACCGCATGGCAGACGCACCACCGCTCGTGAACGCATATAGTCAGCCGTACGGAGCAGCAGCCAACGTCACGCTATCGAAAGGCTGGAAACCGTTCAAGGCGGAGCTGAAGGGGTCCAAGCTGTACTTCTACAAACCTCCAAGTGATAGAAATGCTGCCGTGAAAGAGCTCTTCCCTACCGGCATTGTTCCACCCAATCTCGAAGAAGACGCCGCCGTTGTGGAGACGGAGGCGTCCGAAGAGGGCTGCAAACCCAGCAGGGCAAGGGACGATGGAACGATCGGGAGGAAGAAACGCGCATATTGGGGAAGGCGGACACACCCCCAGTTGGTCGTCGGAGAATGCGGTGTGGAAAAGGGGACGTTTGAAGCGCTCGTCCATGAAGCCGTTTTCGCTACGACCTTTGTCTTGCCGCAGAACCCCGATGACGCGAAGGGTCCTTCCCAGTCCGGCGACGACCCGCGAAGACCAGGCTGGAGGGACTTTTCGTCTGCCATGCTCCTCTGCATGCCCTTGCACGTGGACAGATCCAAATTCGAAAACGAGTTCACCCGCTGCTGCACGAACCTCGTCAATGGCGCGAGCGAGGACGCCAAGGAAATCGAAAGAACTAGGGTGACGTGGATGGCCCGGCATTACCTTCGATACCACGGGACCCCCAAGGATGGTTCTGTATGGGACGACTTCGTATCCAGTATTATACCCCACTTTGTCAGTGAACACATATTCCCCGTCGATGAGCTCCCTGCTAGTATACCCCAATCAGGTCCATCCACCCAGGCTTTGTATTCGTCATCTTCTAACTTGCCGTTACCAAATTCGTCGTCGGACTCATCAGGTTCTGGGATCTTCCCACCCCGTCCTCAGGAAGAAGAGAGAGTGAAGTCCTTGATCCAAGCGCTGGGGACTACGAACACCGCGTTGAACACGTCTCCGTCCAAGGCCTTGACTGCAAAGCAGCAGCGTCCCCAAATCCCGTTTTCGGAGGTGGATGAACGGTCCAAGGCCTGGGCTATGCTGGCCCGCAACGGCTTCACTCGCGAGGCACTGTCGCTATTCGATCCGCAACTCATTGCTTTCAGTCTGCAAATGTACCATCGACGCGCTTTCGAGAACATGCGTAACAACATCGGTCATGCGTCATTCATCCTCGGCACAGTCGGCGCTTCTTCCGCAGAGTCGGATGCCAGCACTGAAAGCCAGTCTTCGCCTTCCGACCGACTATTTGGCAGCGACGACAGCCCACACTGGCTTACCAAACTGTTGATCATGCAGATTCTCGGTTCCGATTCGGCAAACTGCGCCAACGGTGGTGGGGCCTCGTCGGAACGGAGCCCTCAGACGTCGCGCACCCACTCGCGTTCCGAGGTCATCTCCATATGGGCTAGGGTCGGAGAACTGTGTCGCGCCGCTGGCGACGAGTGCTCGTGGATGGCCATTCGACATGCGCTGTGTTCTCGGCCTGTAGCGCGCTTGATCAAGGCATGGAAGCGCGCAGATAGGCAGAGTTTGATTGCTGTCGAATCGTGGGTTTACCCCGAGAACGACGGCCGATCTGCTGCTGTTGGTGTCCCTCTCGTCACGGCTTGGGGCGGCGATGCGAAGGAGCAGATCCGGAGACAGTTGGACCACGCGACCAACGAGGCTGAAGAGCACTGGCTCGTGCCACCACAGATGAAAGCGAGGGAGCTGTTCGAAGACCTCGCAACTCGGTTCGCACAGTGTTCTCACAGTTCGGTTGAGGGGACCGCTTTGTCCCAGGATGCCGAGAAGCTGGTCTCGCTCTGGGAAAAATACTCACAAGGGAACGGTGTCCAGAACGCGTTCTCGCTAAAGTTCCAGCGGTATGTCATGATTTCATCCATCTGTTTTCTAGTCGCTAATATCTGTGTGAATAGGATCGACCAGTTTATGTCGCTCTCTTTGGCTGCCGAGCCCCGCCGAAAAGGTCTTTTCGAGCCTTATTTCTGGTCACAGACTTCCTCCAGTTCCCACTTATCTTGTCACCCGCTAGTACCACTTCTTTTCGTTGAACCCCTGCCGACTGTCTCCTTGATTGAACGTGGCCAGGTGTGGAGAGGTCGCCTGGAGAGTGGTCCGGCCAAATTTAGCATGGAAGAACTCCAGCAAATCCGCAGTCTCGACATCTCGCTGCGCTTTTCCGGCCGAGTCGGTGGAGAGTCTTCTTCGAGCAGGGACAGGTTGTTCAATGTTGGGGAGGTCGACCTGCGTGGGACGGCCATACCCGTGTACGACGGTGAATTGGTGGTTGTGGCTCGTCCGGATAAAGATCCATCCATAGCATCTCGGCCAGCTTCGCGTGCACCCTCTCGTCCACCCAGCTCGGTCGTGGATGGCACAGGAAATGAGAAAACAATGACGCGTTCCCCTTCTATCCGAGTTAAACCCGGCTCTACACAAGGTCTTGAGCGGAAAAGCAGTGTCGCTCGGAGAAACTCCTTACCTTCGATCTCTACGCGCGCGAATGCTGTTGTCACGGAGGTATCATCGGAGCGACCTATCCGGGTCTTCGTGCAAGCGGGCACCTTGGATCGTCTCGTGAATGTCCTTATCCACGGCTTGCAAGGCGTTTCGGTCGCTGTTGCCGATGATAACGGGGAGACTTCTCTACGGGACGGGAACACGAGAGACTTGGTCGTTGACCACACTGACTTTGCTAGGGTGTGGTGGAACGTTTTCCGGAGTTTCGTCACCCCTATCGTCTTCTTTGAGGTAAGTTGTCTTGCTAGTGGTCAGCTGTGATGTCGCTCTGGCTGATTAGTTTGGAAGCTTCTCCGCAAGCGCTTTCTCTGCAGCAGGCCTTCAAGCAGTCCATCTTCAGGAGGACCAGTACAAGTAATCCAATACCGGTCGGAGATCTTGGGGAGTATGAAAGAATGGATTACCACTGGGTGCGGTGCACAAGACTGTCTGGACGACGCTTCGCTGTATGAGATGGTCCGGACGTTCTTAGAGTTGCCGTTGGATCGTTCAGAACTAGATACCCTCCCATCCAGCGAAGACTCCGAGATTCTGCAGGCGTGGGAAGGTCTGGAAGCGATGAAGCAGAATACCCTTACCGCATTTACATCTCATACCCTACGGCCCCCGGCGCTTGTCGCGGCTAATCCCAGACCCACCGCTGCATTTGGGCTCGCTCGCAGCTTTGGTGGTCAGCCCCCGGATATTGATCACGTCACTGCCGAAGACTTCGTGGACAACTTAAACACCATGGGTTCTGCCGCGCTTAGTAATGTCACCGAAGAGGTAGGCTATTTCATGGGTAATTCTTGTTTCATATCGGGTTATGAATTGGCTTCCTTTTTTTTCTTTAGGACCTCTTTACGACGGCAGATCTGCTCGAAGTGCAAAGCGCCGACCGGACTGGCTGGTTCTCCTCTCGTGATCCCGGTGTCACGGAAGAGGTCGATATTCAGACAATGTACTCCCACCTCATGGATGTGGAACCGTCCACAATGATTTCTGAGCTTTCTCAAGACTCCATATACCGCCTTCTCCCGCCAGGCATACGGAGCTGTATCCGAGCTTACAACATCATCCGCAAATGGCTCATTTGCAAACTAGTCGCCCCCAAGCTAGGGGTAAGACAACGCCAGGTTAGAATGGATCTTTGTCTGCGTGCATTGGAGATCGCCCGTTTGCGGAGTATAGATAGAGGGTTACCTTCGTCCGGTCCGTGTGAGCGACCATGTGTGCGATCGTTCGTCGAAGCAGTTGTCACGTCTGCAATCATCAGTCCCGAAAGTCGAATGCATCATCGACCTTGGCAAAACACGGCCAACATTCGTGGCGTGCAGTGTGATAGTCTTACCTCTCTCCTTTCCAGGCAGACTGTACCGAAAAAGGCATATGGTGACCCTCTCGTCGTCGACATTAGCTGGTTGCTTGAACGTATGTTGGAGATCATCAGCGTTCCGAACACGGTGAGCATATCGCAAGATAATCCCCAGTGTATTATCAATCTAGATAAACGGAGGTTCGGGGTATCTCCATCATAGGGATTTTACGCGAAATTAACTTTACTCATTATAGGCATTTGTGCGATCTCATATTCAATACCTCGGCCCTTACTTCTAGAGGACGGTTCCGTGAGGAAGTGGATCGCAAAGACTTTGAACGTCTCTACAACATTGAAAAGGAAGTCTCTTCCCTCCATCTCGACCACCGGGGCATCAAGGACGAGGCTCAGCGAGAAGCGTTACAAGCACAAGTAGGCGGGACTACTTCGGCAAAAAAGGTTGCCCGCCCCTTCCAGCGCCTCGTGGCCGTCCAGCAAGAGAAAAACAAGCGGGACAAATACCTTCACGATCGCCTGTCCAAGGACAAGAAACAAGAGCAATTACGTAACGAGAGGCGAGACGATTACCTGAACAAGGCGATGCGTCCACGCAAACCAATGACCCAGGCGCAGAAACAACACCGGATCAAGAAGAGTTACTCCTCTGCCTTTTTCCAGTTGATGAGGCCTATTTCGAGCGCGTTCACCGACAGCACGAATGTGTTCGGCACTAAGAAATCACCATCGGAGTTAGACTTTCTGCCATCCGGGAAACCATCACTTGTCCTTTCCGTAGTGGATGCTAAAGTAACCCAGGTAGTCAACAACGAGAGATCCTATGTATTCCAGTTGGACACGGAGGATGGTGGACACTACCTTCTCCAAGCGATCTCTAAACCGGAAATGGCCAAATGGATAGATCAGATCAGCAAAGTCTCGAAAACGGCGGCGAAACGACGTCTCACGTACCTTGGCAATTCACCTAAACCTCAATTGTCGGATCACATCCACGACCACGTTGTTGCACCCTCAGCGTCTAGACATCCTACTGCAGGTAAGTAATCGAATGCTTCGTTTCCAACGTTGATGAGAAGCTGACCTACCATATCGTTCAGTATTTGGAGTGGAACTAGAATTCCTGCTCCAGCGAGAAGCAGGTGGTGGGGAGGTTGAGCCTGGAAGCGTCCCATCTGTGATAAGCCGATGCTTATATGAAGTCGAGAGCCGGGGATTGAGTGAAGTGGGGATTTGTAAGGATGCAGTAACATTTCCGCTGTACCTTAGCGCTCATCAGTATATGTTGCCAGATCGTATCGCTGGCGCAGCTTCCGAGGTCAACGGTCTCCGTGATGCGTTCAACAACGGTAACGACTGTCCTACCTTTGGCGTCGACTGTTTTAAAACTCATGCATTTGCTTCGTTTCTATAGGTGAAATGCCGATTACGGACAGCAACGATGTTCACGCAATATGTGATTTGATCAAGTCATGGTTCCGATTATTACCAGAGCCTGTCTTCCCATCTTCGGCATACTTTGGTGTTATTGAAGCGATGAGTATGTTCTCCGCGGCCGTTGACTTCGTATTTGTCTGATGACTGTGCAGAAATCGAGAACCTTAATGCACGACTGTCTTGTATCCGCCATATTGTACACGAGTTGCCCCAGGCCAACTTTGACCTACTCAAGCGAGTTGCAGAACATCTTGACAAGTGCGTTTTCTGTGGATGCTGTTTCCATAGCTGTGTTCTAATATATGTGATGTTAGAGTCACCGATTATGAGGAGCACAACCACATGACGGCGGAAGCACTTGCGATTGTTTTCAGCCCAAACCTCCTGCGTGCTCCTAAGAACGATTTTGCGCTCATCTTAGCCAACATGGGATACACGCACATACTCGTCAAAGCTCTCATTACTCACGTATGATGCTGTGTTTCCTATAACCAGATAATGATACTCACGACCAAATTTGCAGTTCCACGTCATATTTGACGAAGATCACGAAGCCGAAAACGATGCGGAGGAAGATGAAATGGAAGAGCCTATCCTTGAAGAGGACGAAGAAGACGAGGAAGAGTGAGCTCGCCGGCTGCGGTGGTTATATAGCTGGTACCCGATGCGATACCTACGTGTTTTCCCTTTCTCGATGGACTCTTACGATGTAATTTTTTTGGCACTCTCGCTGACCCGCTCCCCGTTTCATTTGGTCTGTCAGACTTTTAGGGTAGGATCTATCATGGACATGTACAGTATATCCGGCGACACACGATATTTTTCCTTTCCTTTCGTCGCTGCGTTTTCGCCAGCAACTCGCTCGCTTATTATCTCGGTGGATTTTGCATGGAGTCTCTACTGTAAAGTTACATCTGTCCCCCCCTCTCAGCTAATAATGAAGCTTAATCGTCCTCATCCCAATTGCCTGCTTGCTGTGGTACCTTGGGGCCTCCAGCTGGTTTACTCATAATGATGCTGTCCACACTGAGAACGGAGACCGCTGCCTCCGTGGCGAGCTTGATTGCCCATGACTTAGCCGCCAGGGAGTCAAGAATCTTATGCTCTGTTGCTAGGAGGGTACCGTCTTTCTCCGCCTAGTATGGAGGAGTTTATCATAGAGTGTGAGGGACATGCGAAACGGCCTTACCTCAACATCGACACCATATGCCTCTCCGCCCTTCTCCTCGTGTTTGGCCCACAGCCGACTCAGCACCTCGTTGCCTTCAGCTCCTCCCAACGCATTCTCAGCGAGGGTACGAGGGATGACCTCGAGTGCTGTCGCATACCGCTTGACTGCATGCTGCGCAAGTCCCTTCAGCCCACTTCCGTACGCATCGACTCTCTTCCCAAGCTCGAGCTCCGTTGCGCCAGCTCCAGGGACCAGTCTCGGGTCTTTTAGTAGTGCCTTGATCACGTTTACGCCGTCATCTACTGCGCGTTCGAGGTCGTCGAGATGGTTAGCCGTGGCGCCTCTGAGAACGATGGTGGACGTCTTCGTCTTTTCTGACGTCCGATCGTATCCCGGATCGCCTTCCACAAGCTGACGCAGCACTGTCACGCGGTCCCCACCTATTTCTATCGTCTCGAACACGTCGACGTAGCCTGCTTCTTCTGGAGTGGGTGCACCGACGCGAGCAAGAGGGGTAGCATTCACGACGCGACAGACCCGGCGGAGGTCGAATTTGGAGAGCACTTTGAGAACGGCGACGTTGAACCTGTTGAGGAAGTGAAGTGCGAGCTCGCCAACGCTGGATCCTGCGATGATGATTTTGACGCCTGAGTCCGCGATCTCTTTGAATATCTATCGAGGGGGGGAACGTGTAAGCGCAATGGGAAATACCAAGTTCACTCCCGCGACAGACCTTTTCGAGGTGCTTCTCCTCGCCGCGAGTGAAGTTGAGCATTTCGTCCGCATTTCGTATGAGGACTGTGCCTTTTGTTTCTGTTTGGGAGATGTCGAGGGCGCATGTGAAGACCGCGACTTTTGCTTTTGTGACTTTTTTGATCTCTCCTGCAGGTAAAAAGAGCCGATGCACATCAGCTAATGAACAGAAGACGAGGAAGGTATCGCACCTTCGGGTTCCCGGCCGAACACCATTCCTTGCACCACCCTGCTGGATGCCAGATTACTACCCATAATTTTTACGACACGGACGTTGTCCACGTTGAAGCTCTTCGGATTACTGGGCATAACAGCTAGGGCAGCTTCTGCGACGAGATTCGACAGTGTGTCTTCAAAACCGTACTGCTTTGACGCAATGGCCGGCGTGAGTGCCTCCGCGAGCGTTCGGAGGGTTAACGGTGAAGGCAGACTCGACGTCGACAGAGCTAGATAAGTCTGTTTGTCTGGAGATGACGACGGCATACGACAGAGTGATGCACGTACTCTCGAGTTCGGCGAGTGCCTTGGTGCACGCGAGCTCGTAGCCCTTGATGATCTCGCTGGGATGAAGGCCCATGATCAAGAGATGCTCGGCCTTCTTCAGGAGCTCGCCGGCGAAGATGATGACCATGTTCGTCGCGTCGCCCATCTGCGTGTATTTCGATCAATCGACGCGTCTGGTCTATAGGACGAAGCTGTGATGGCGCCGCACCTCCGATTCCTGGGCCTGAGACGCCATGACGAGCAGCTTTGCGGCCGGATGGACCACTTCGACCTCCTTGATGATCGTCGCTGCATCCGATGTGACGAACAGCCTCCCGAGATGGTTGATCACGAGCTTGTTGCGGCCTGAGTTCGCAGACGACGACGGGTGTCCAGCGCAGAACCGTGGATCGAGGGGCGTGGATACGTACCGTTCGGCCCAAAGCTCGTGCGCACGAGATCGGATAGCTCGCAGACGGCTTGTATGTTTCGGAGGACGGCGTCCTCGAGACCTTGGAGGTGCTGCGCGATCGTCAGTCCATGGGCGTGATAAACAGCACAAAATCTCTTGCTTGCCTTGTAGCCCTCTTTGAAGAGCTGGACGTTATTTGGCTTTGGAACTTTGAGCGACATATTCCAAGAAGATGATCGTCAGAGGGGTTCGTTTCCGGCACCAACCCACTGGCAGTCGTAGAGAAATTGATCTCAAAAGACGTCGCTGGATGTAATACATATCCTTTTTTGGAAACCCTCCCAACGCTACTACAGTAGCGTAATTATGTACCAAAGTTTATGTAGTGACAGATGGCATGGATAACACTGCAGGAGGCCGTCGCGTCGGGGACCAACAACTTTCAGAACAGCGTCACTCAGACCCGTTGGCACTCCTGACCATGTCATCAGTGCAGCGACGGGAACGAGCCTGCTCCAGTAAGTCCTTCAGTAACTCCAGCTCGTCGATGATGGTGGGAGACAGTCTCCGCTTTTTTACTATTGTCAACATCGTTTTGTTGGACACGATGCATACCCTCTGATCGGGTAGGTTGGCATTCGCAAGGTTGCGCTGCACACTGGTGCGCGTCGCTGCGATGAACTGCTCACGGGCTTGCACATAAAGTGCCTGGTACTGCGATTGACTGCCATCGTCGGCGTCGGAGTCATCCAGGTCCGTCATATCGTCGATGATATTGTCGATGTGAGTGTCTGCTTTGGAGCGTACGATATACGTTGGAATCTGGAACCGTCTGCAGTTTGCCAGGATGGCGGCATCTGTTTGTGTGAACCGATTGTCGAAGAGAACGATGACGCAATCGAAGACGAAGAGGCCTTGATTGTTGAAGTACTGCCAGTCTGGCTGAGAAAGGGTACCCGCCCCTGGGATATCGTACCACACGAATGGGGATTCCGAGCTTGGGTCGGGATACCGCCCGATTGCAGACGTCGTTTCGACAACGCCGACACCAGCTGCCGCCTGGTGACTGTTGTGAAGACCACGAAAGGCGTTGATCAGCGATGACTTCCCGCTGCCCGCGATGCCTGCAACAGCGAAGTGGAACAGGCCATCCTGATACTGCACCCTCTGCTTGGCCGCCGCGACTTCCTCTGCAGTCGGTAGGATGACGGGCTGGATGCCCTTACTGAGACACTCCTCCGCGACCTTCCTTGCTTCCTCAGCAGCTTCCACCCTTTCCGCCGCCTGCGCCTTCGCTTCATCCGCAGCAGCCTGGGCCACCCTCCTGACGTAGTCTTCTGGATTTTCGGCCCCAGCGATGGCATCTAGTGTCGGGTTGTCACGTATACGGGAGCGTTTGATGCGCTCGATGGTTTCTATCACAAGTCTTGTCATCCCATATAGCCCCCCAGCCAAACAAGCGACACCATAGCCGACAACCAGTACTTGCCCCATGGACCTAGAAATATAAATGGTCGGTTTAAGCGCAAGCAGCATGCAATGCATTGGGTACACGGACCACGCTTTCCTACCAATGCCTCAGGCGTTAGAAGGGAGGGAGACGATACTGCAATGCAGTCCTGATCAGTTCAAATTGAACAGTGCGCTGCTGCACACACGGGGCTGAGCTCTATTTTGTTAGCCATTGTACATGAAACATAAATATCGCCGGAAACGGGGCAATGGGGATGGCCCGCTTCTTAATCTAGCTGAGGACGATCATGTTGGATACTTGAACCCTAGGACCAGGGTGCTGGCCTTAAGGCTCACGTACCTACGGTAGGCTGGAGCCATTGCTGCATCGGCCTTATCACAGGCTTGCTTCCCTGGTTTTTGTGGAAAAAGAAATGGAACTCACCCAGTGGTACGCCTATTTCAGCGGGCTATGGGGCGACGAGATTAAGTGCTGCACCTTGAAGTATGGCTCGGGGAACCCGTGGTCTACAAGAGCACATATGGAAGCGACGAAGGTAATATTGTGACATGTGGAGGTGCTACGACAACAGAGGATGTAGCTGCAAAGGATTATAGGACAAGTAAGGAGACCTTGGTCAATTAACATCAAAGACACTACGTGTCGTCTGGAACGCAACGGCGAACATGGGCGTCTCCGAGCAGGTCATACAATAGTTCTACTTCATCAATGATCTCTGGCATCAACTTTCGCTTTTTCACAAATGTCAACAGCGGGTTGTTGGAAACAATGTACACCTTCTGATCCGGTAAACCGGCATCCTTGAGGTTGCTCTTCACCGTAGCCCGCGTTTTCGTAATAAACTCTTCACGGGCAAGTGCACGAAGGTGTTCAGGTTGAGCCGACACTTGCTTAGCCTTATCACTGTCGTGGTCGTCATCGTCATCGTCGTCGTCGTCGAAGTCATTCGCGGCCTGCATCTCCTTGACGATATTGTCGATGTGTGCGTCCGCTTTGGAACGTACGATGTACGTGGGGATCTGCAGTCCTTTGCAGTGGGTCAGGATAGCAACATCTGTTTCTGTGAACCGCTCGCCAAAAAGGACGATTATGCAGTCGAAAACAAAGAGGCCTTGCCTATTGAAGTATTGCCAGGATGGCTGTGAAAGGGTGCCGGCCCCAGGGACATCGTACCATACGAATGGGAAATATGGGTCGGGATACCGGCCGATGGTAGATGTGGATTCAGCAACATCAGTCTTGGCCGCATCCGGATGCTTGTTATGTCGACCAAGTAGAGCATTGACCAGTGACGACTTGCCGCTGCCCGCAACACCAGTGATGGCAAAGTGGAATAAACTATCCTCGTACCGCACTCTGGTCTTAGCCGCTGCTACCTCCTCCGCTGTTGGAAAGATGACGGGTGGCATGCCACCTATCGTTCTGACTTCCTCGACAGTGGGCATCACGATGAGCTGCAGGGCCCTTCTCACACTCTCCTCGTCTGCACCGTCTCGCGACTCCTCGGGAGGTTGCACGTCTTCTTTGCGTATGACTTGTTTTCCCTCTTCGGAAGAGGGCGCGTTTTCTTTGGCCTGGTCCGCTTCCGGTTTCGTGCCCTTTTTATGTCTACCCGCCTCTTCTGCTTTCCCTTTTCCCCTCCCTTTTGCATGTTCGCGCGCCTTCTTCGCAGCCTCCACTTTCTCCGAGTAGGCTGCAGCAGCTGAGTGGGCAATGATGACCTCTAACGTATGATTCTTTTGGATGAAACAGTCTCTGATTTTTTGTGCGATGTCAACGACCTTTTTGGCAAATGCCACTAGCGCAGCACGAGCCCTGTCGGCGGCTGTGGTCAAGGCTTGTCCCATGGGCTAACGTATGAGAGATCTCATCATCAGTAAGGATGGATACAGCGCTCGGACTATACATACTTCCGCTTCTCTCTTGTTTGCCTGATTGTTGTAGATGGGGAGCGATAAGAAGCGAAGAGTCCTGCGTTGATGAAATTATATGCAGAGGTGCCACACATCACGAGGTTCACCACGAGGTTTCTTTTATAATACCTGAGGTTGCGGTCATGAGGGTGCTATGGTCCTTTCCTCGTTCGGTCGGAGACGATCATCCTGGCTGATGATACATCTACACCGTGTGGACCCTCAGAATACATGTGATTCTGCGGACAGGAAATTCAGGCCACCCGATAGCCCCTAAGGAGTCCTGGATGGAAGTAAGATGAGAGGCTTGAAACACTTGATCTATAAAGATGTTAGTACAAAGTGGTCCCGACACTCCACGATTACATAATCTGTCCTAACAAGTCCAAGCAACCCAGCAAGCAAAGTTCCAATTGAACAGTCACGGCTCTCTTCTCATAATTCGGCATTGGCCTGCTGGAAAGGACGGTCATATAGGCAACAAGGTGCCTGGCTTTACGCCACTTAGTTCATGATACCGCGTTCGTCCTTGGTGACGAGTTGAAATCCTTCAAAATGGTTCTCAAGATGCTTGGGGCGGCAGTTAACACTCTACTGCCTTCAAAGTATTATGTGCATGCGGTTATGTCCGTCCTCGCCATTGTCGTGATTCACGCATTTGCGCAAGGGCGGCGTACCAACCGTGAGCGTGATATGCATGCCCGTGTTATCCTGGTTACTGTGAGTCGTCCTGCATCGAACTGCTCTTTGAAACAAACTGCCAAACTGGTCGTTTAGGGAGGCTTCACGCCGCTTGGTTTGACCCTGCTGCAAAACCTTGCCGAGCGCGGCGCGCATATCATAGCTCTATCTCCGATGCCTATCAACAACCCCGAAATCGATATCCTCGTCTCGCTTCTGCGTTCGACCACAAATAACGAGCAAATATTCGCAGAAGAGTGCGACCTCACATCACCATCTTCAGTTCGTTCGTTTTGCACTCGATTCCTTACTGGAAAGGAAACTAGATTGGATGCCATCGTGTTTGCGCATGAATACCAACACATGGGCTCGATTGTCTCCTGCGAGGACTCTGGAGAGTTGAATAGACGTCGACAAGAGGCATCTTTAGCGAGCTTTCTGATCCTGACCTTGTTGCTCCCAGTCTTGCTGGTTGCCCCCGCCGAGCGGGACATCCGAATCATCAATGTCGTGAATCCATTCTATGCGGCAGCTTCAATGTCGTATTCACCATCGCAACCACTTCCTACGACTTCGTCGATATTTCAACAGGAGGGCTGGAGGTCCCTCCAAATGACCATTTTCATGCGCCATTTGCAGCGGGTCTTGGATGCTCTCCCTTCCGGTGGACAATTGCCTAGGACAGACGAAAATACTGTCCCCGTAGTGAGTGAAAAGGTGCAGAAGTCCAATATCGTTGCTGTGTCTGTCTGTCCCGGCATTAGTTGTGCAGATACCATTGCTCCGCTTCTGAATGCCGGAAAAACTCGTTCGCAATCTGTACACGGGTTGATATTGTGAGATACTCCCGTCTATGGGGGCTTTCTGCTCTTCTAACGGCAACCCCTCCCCTCTTAGATATATACTGCTGCAGCCACTACTGCGAGTAATAACGAAGTCGCCCTCTTCCGCCGTCCAATCTGTGTTGCATGTTTTATTTATCCCAACACCGTTCAAGAGGAATGCACAATCGTCTTCCGCCACTAGTACTTCCGGTGGCACTTCCACACAAGAGGTTTTGAAGGCTGGGGCGCTATATCGGGAGTGTGCCGTGGTGGATGTGCGTGTCCGTACGCGGGGAAGCCCTACGTCTGGTAATACAAGTGAAGGTCAACAAGATACTCCAACGATGGATGATGACGAGCTTGGCGGGGTACATCTCGGTCAAACAGTGTGGGAAGCGTTCGAGATGGGCTTGAAGGAGTGGGAGAAGAAGGCTGTACCTTCTTCCGAGAAACAAGGAACGCGGGACGATCAGCCCTCCGTGGATACGCCGAGTGATTAGTGCGTCGGCTTATGCTCACCTACGCTATGAAGCTCTCTCGTCCTCACGAAGCGACTGTTATGCTTCTATGTCTTGTGTGGCAGACATCTGCTACCAGCCAGTCTCTGTCATTGGCCACGCCAGCGTGTTCGTAGCTAAGTGACTTTATACACACTGCAATATTAAGTTATTAATGAAGAGGAAGCAGTATATATGGCGATAGCATATAGGGTCCTGAAAATTTGTGTGCAATACCCGGTACCCCTACATAATCTCCAAGTGAAGTGAGTGAGTGTGGCATTAAGAAATCAAGGAGTTGCGTCCTCTCGGTCCAAACCATCAGCTATGGACTCCAGAGCCACTTTTGCCTTCTTGAGGACTGCATTCTTGAACTCGAAAGCGTCGCCAACGCCAACCTTTTCGGACCTATACAATCCAAGAGCGGTAGTACAGAGAACCGGTTTCTCTGTCTGGTCCTCTACTTGGCTCTCGAAATCCTCCATCGCAGCACTGTCGAACTTGTCACCAGCGGCACCATGGGTTGGCCACAGGTCTGCAGACGTCACCTCCTCCCCCATGACCTTGTTTAGGCGCACAGCCATCTTAACGATGTTAGAAACACGTTCACCGAACTTCTGGGTGAACTCGCGGTAAACGTCTGCATAGTTCTTCGTACACCCCGCTGCAACCATAGTAACCACGAGAGTATCGCTGATATGTGTTACCATGGTGGAGTGTACATCGTCTTGTTGCAACGAGACTTTCTGGGCGTGTGCGCGTGTCAAGGCGCGCCATCGACCACTGATAGCTTGGGTTTCTGTGGTAGGATGGGGTAAGTATGGGCTCGGAAGCCACTTCCGTTTCATAACATACCGGAAGACCGAACGTCGTGGTAGATTTCAGCTAGAGGCTGCTCGGCTTGGAGACCATCGAAATCCCAGGTCATGATGATCCATCTTGAGAACTCGGCAGTTGCCCCTTGGAGTGCTACCTGTACGAGGAGGGGGTCCGCGCCGTGCTGAATGGTGCTGAGCAGGTGCGTCATAGTAGGACCCATGAGCTCGCTGATTCTCGTACAACCTTCCTTGATTTCAGTAGCGTGTTCGGGCTTTCTTGCGAATTCGAACGAATCAGCGATAAATGCGCACGTCTGCAGGATTTCTGCATTGAGGGCATCTATAAGTGAAATAACCTCTGCGCCGGAGTGCGTGTCAGCGGTGGTGAGAAAGACCTGAGCGCTTTTCAGCTCGCGACTCCGTGTCTCTAGGAGGGCGGTAACATCGTCCAGCTTCGCCTGCGAACGTTGGAGGTCGTTTTTGGCTCCAGCGATCTCCGACTTCTTAACCTCTAATTGACGTTTTAGAGCGTTAACATCCTCTTGGTGGGCCGCCTTTGCTTTTGCTGCCTCCTGTTTCTCCTTCTCCAGCGACCGTTGCGTTGCCGCCGTCCCGTCTCGCGCTTGCTGCAACTGGTTCTGTAGCCTCTTGTATTCTTCGTTAGCCTTCTGCAGCAAACCTGAGAGTTTCGCATTTTCGGTTTTGAGACCCCGGTTCTCTTCTGTCAACTCCCTATTCACGTTCTCTAATCTCCGTCTCTCCTCCTCGAACTCTCTTACCCTGCTCTGAAACTCTATGAGTTTGTCGCCCCCATCGAACGTGAAGAGGCGTTTCAGATATCCCCAGATGCTGCACGGCATATATCGCAATACAAGTCCAGCGAAAGCGACAGAAGGGACCCAGTACGTTGATAGCGAGAATACACCACCACCCGTTGTCGGCGAGTTCATGGTCGTATTGGGTTATGGTGGGAAACAGGCGGACGGGCTTATTGAGGCTTTCAGCACTTAGGGGTACCATGTGGCCTATGCATGTCTCCTGGCATTGCTGCCTCGTGTGTGATTATGGAAACGAGGCATCTAGCCCTGAAAGTTGTGGGTGCGCCTGTCCGGGTCTTCACCGACACGTTGCGGACGCATTTCTACTCCGCCTTCGGCTGTATACCTCGCGTATTTCATTTTCAAGTGGGTGGTGCAAGGGTGATACGACCAATGCTCTTTGAGGAGTCACCATGTCTTTGATAGATGGCACCCCCACATAGCTGCGAGGTCGCCGTGACTCTCGTGCGTGGTGGTATGCGAATCTGGAGACGTGTTCTCAGGTTATAAGACGATGGGCGTCGTATCAAGGAATTGATTGGAAGGAACCTCCGAGTTTTGGCACTAACTTTTCCGTCTGCATTTCAGTCATTTACCTGCTTTTATCGCGTTTCAGGTCTGACATCCACCTGCCCGAATCGCCATGCTTACCCGACAACCCTACCACGGATTAACGCGGAAACTCGTGCTTGCTTTTGACGTGGGTACTACGTATAGTGGTGTATCTTACGCTATTCTTGATCCCGGAGAAGTCCCGAAGATACTTGGGGTTACTAGGTACGCCGTATCATGTTGAAGGTTTTGCCGTCCCACAGTTTCTCTGACGTGAGAGCTTCTCAAGATACCCTGCGCAAGAGCATGTTGGTGGGGACTGTAAGATCCCGTCTATTATTTACTATGACCAACAAGGAAGACCCCGAGCCTTTGGCGCCGAGGCGTTGCAAGAACATATTATAGAACGAGCAGAAGACGAGCAGTGGATCAAGCTGGAATGGTAAGTTGTTAGATTCCCACTCCACGAATTGAAAACGGGAAGCTCTTAATGACCGTCGTCCGACCACTTACTCATTTGGCCGCCCGCCCTCCATACACATGCATGATGCATTAGGTGGAAATTACATCTTCGGCCAAGGTATTTGGCCGCATCGCATATCGCAGATGATGATATCCAGCCACTCCCCTCGGGGAAGTCGGCAATTGAAGTCCTCGCGGATTTCATGCGGTATTTGTACCAGTGCTCGTGCAAGTACATCGAAGACTCGCATGGAATTGCCCTATTAAGGTCGATAGAGGACCGTATTGAATTCGTACTTACACATCCGAATGGTTGGGAAGGGCCCCAGCAGAAGCAGATACGAGGAGCAGCTGCTCTTGCTGGTCTCATCCCAAATTCGCAGGAGGGCCAATCCCGAATCCATCTTCTCACCGAAGGCGAAGCAAGTCTTCACTTCTGCGTGATGAAATTATTGGCATCCGATACCTTGTCTAAAACACCTATCCTTGCTACAGAACGTCCTGAAGAGGACCTCGGAGATACAGATGATCAGGGTGTTGTCATTATCGATGCTGGTGGAGGAACTGTCGATTTGAGTGCATACTCTATGCAGTTATCTCCTACTTCTTTCGAAGAGATTGCGCCTGCTGAATGTAAGTATCTTCTATCCGAAGTGGGCATTTCTCACTGCACTCGAAGGTCGTCTCCAAGGATCTGTACTCGTTACTCGTCGAGCTCACGCACTCATCAAAAGTAGGTCGTTGCACTTTTACGGTGCTTACGTCATACTCATCTACACTCTTCCGTTTGTCTACAGAGAAGCTTGCTGGATCGCGATACAGTAATCCAGACATCCTACGTCAGATAACGGACATCTTTGATAAGACTACCAAGCTGCGTGTTCGCAATGCAGAAGATCCTCAGTACATCAAGTTCGGTACTGTACGTGACAAGGATCCCCAATATGACATACGATCTGGACAACTTAAATTACCCGGGTTGGTGGTACGATATGTCGCCGCGCTTTCGCTCATCCCTTCCCAGTCGTAGCGTGACAGAATTATTCGAGCCCTCTATCAGAGAGATCATCGATGCATTCCAGAAGCAACAGCAAGTGGCAACCGTCCCTATCAAAGTGGAGTCGTTCTATGTAATGCAGGAGGTATCCTCATGTTTTTCTTCTAGTCCGTGTTCCTAGTCGGGGGATTCGCGGCCAGTGAATGGCTGTTCACAAGTCTACAAAAGTATTTCGTCCCACTTAATATCGAAATCTGTCGACCAGACAGCCACGTGTAAGTGACATGTCCCTCAAGCTTGCCTAGTGTTGTGCCTAATTTGTGAATAGTAACAAAGCTGTGGCAGACGGAGCGGTTTCTTACCACATCGACAATCTGGTCTCTTCAAGGGTGGCGAAACTCACCTATGGCACTGAGTGCAGTGTACCGTACGACTCGAGCAATCCAGACCACCGCGCTAGGCAAAGGAAGGTCTACCGCGGTCCCTCTGGCATGCTGGCAGTCCCAAAAGCATTCGGATCCATCCTTGCGCGAGTGAGTAATCTAGTGATCTGGTTATCCAGCCTAGTGATTGTTGGAAAGGGTACTCGTGTCTCTGAGCAGAAGGTATTTGAAGAAGGTTTCGTTATCCGTCGTTCATCCTTGGAAGCTTGCGATGCTGTCAACATCGACATAACCGCTTACCGGGGTGCACTGGCCAAGCCCGATTGGATGGACGCCGAGCCAGGTGAAGAGATCGAGACTGATCCCCGTCGGTGTACATGCTTACACAGTGCAGATAATTTTACCACGCTCTGCAGAATACACGCAGACACGTCCAGACTCGCACGGAAATTATATCCCAAGCGCTCCAAAGATGGCGCAACGTATTATGTGATAGATATCAAAGTTATCTTGTTGTTTGGACTGACAGAACTCAAAGCACAAGTGAGCTGGGTTGAAGACGTAAGTTTGCTTCTTCCCAAGTCCGCTTTTACGACTTATGTTGGCTTGTGTAACAGGACACTGAAGTGCGGTAAGTGTCAGGCTTTATGATCATTGCCTACTATCTATCTGATAAGAATCTCAAGAACACCAGCTGTCGTCGTTTACGATGACTCTCAATGATATGTATTATTGTGTGCAGTACACTTGGACAGAGGGGTGGCTCGTGTGAGTGGCAGCATGGTATCGCGATACCGTTCTATATCCCTAATGAGGATGTCTGCGCGAACTTGGACGGAGGCCCTTTCATCAGTTCCTTCAATCAGCACGCCGCAGTTACACGAGTTATTCCATACCATGTACACATGTTGAATAGTTATAGCACCTGAGACTGTATCGATTATGTAATCACTCTCCACTTGTTAGGGTGCAAACATGCCATGATGCTGACGAGGTGTGCCGATCCACCAACACGCAAGCATCCTCACAGGAATGCAGGAATGGTCTTCTTTCATGCCAGCGGTCTGAAAATATAACGTAGTAAACTGCCATTATGTTTAGTAAACATAAATATGTAGGCTATGGGCTCACTGTCGACGGCAACGAGGTGAGATAGTTCCTTCCACTCCTTGTGTTGATCTTTATCGGTGTTTTCTAAATAGGTAAGCGGATTCCTTGAAGATGGGTCAAATTAGAATAGACTCAATTAGTAGCCAAGCATGGGGGCAGAAATCGTTGTTGTGATACAATGTGAATGGTGGGGAACGAGGTCCTAGGGCTTCGTGGTATGTTTCCCTATTCGTGCATGGTTAACCAATGTGTCACTTTACGTGCGCGTTTGCTGCTCTCACCACAGTTGAAGGTACTTGCTCTTATGATCATCACCATTTCTCTTCCTTCACATCCTGAGCCCTATTAACCATCTTTAATTGAAATGTGCTCTAAGATGAAATCAGATACGACACGAGCACGCCACTATTGACCCTGTGAGCCACGCCCCGGCGACTGCTTCGTTGATGAATCACACCACAACTCGAAACAGACAGAACAGTTCGTTCTATATCAAGGGCAATTCCCTCTGTAGTATATATTGCTTTTGTTGAACTGCAACAGCCATCGTAGCTGAAGATAGTAAAACTCTCCCGTCACCACTGCGGCGATGTTCCTGAGAAAACCATACGAAGGTTCATCCCGCAAGTTGATACTCGCCTTCGATGTCGGAACCACATTTAGTGGTATATCCTATGCTATATTAGACCCTGGAGAAGTTCCTGTAATCCGTGGCGTGTCAAAGTAAGTAGCATTCGCTCTAGTTGAACGTTCTTTAGAATTTGTTACAAGATTTCCTGCACAAGAGCATGTTGGTGGAGACAATAAGATACCGTCTGTCATGTACTATGACGGTGAGGGAAAGATCCGAGCTATTGGTGCAGAGACACAACAACCACACATCATCGAGGAGGCTGTTAAGGAAGGCTGGGTAAAATTGGAATGGTAAGCTACGACTAGTTGTATAATCGCACACTCATTGCGCCATGTCCTAGGTGGAAGCTTCACCTTCGCTCGAAACATTTGGATGCCTCCCATTTCTCGGATGCCGATCTCCCATCGCTACCTCCTGGTAAAACTGCAGTTGAAGTCCTAGGTCACTTCATGGGTTACTTGTATGAATGTGCCAAGGCATATATCACTGAAGGTCATGCACCAATTCTATGGAGTTCCCTAGAAGGTCGCATGGAACTCATTCTAACTCATCCAAACGGCTGGGAGGGACCACAACAGCAGCAGATTCGACATGCTGCAGAGCTTGGTGGACTAATTCCTGCTGGAGAGGAGGGTCAATCGCGTGTCCATCTTTTGACAGAAGGAGAGGCTAGCTTGCATTTCTGCGTGACTAACGTCCTGGTATCTGAAACGTTCTCGGCTATGCCCATTGTATGTACGGAGGAACCTGCGGTCGAGGAGGTACCAGCTCCAGAAAACCAAGATCACCAAGGTGTTATTATCATTGATGCAGGAGGTGGGACAGTTGACCTCAGCGCCTACTCTATGAAGTTATCACCCACATCATTTAGGGAAATTGCACCTGCAGAGTGTGCGTAGCATGTTTCGCATTTGAGTGTTTTTAATATCGCTGCAGGTCGCCTCCAGGGGTCGGTCTTCATCACATATCGTGCACACGCGTTCTTACGAGGTCAGTTATTTAGTTTTCCATGAAGGGTAACTCATGATCAAATGTCCAGCGACCCTTGCAAACTCGAAATTTGGAAATGAGGAAACATTGCAGCGCATAGTGGATATCTTTGACAGAACAACAAAGCTAATGTTCCGGGATGCAGACGAACCTCAATATATTCAATTTGGAGGTGTACGGGATAGGGAACCCGAATACAACATCCGATCTGGAAAACTTAAGTTATCAGGGTAAGCATTTTTGCTGCGCGATTGACATTGTTCTGATGTCTATTGCAGTCAAGATGTCGCCAAACTCTTCGAACCGTCTGTGGAAGAGATTATCGCCGCTTTTGAGCAGCAAAGAAAGGCTGCAACTATGCCAATCACGGTCATTGAGTTCCATGCCTCATTTAATCCCAGGGCTCATTGCCTTGTAGTGTGTATTCCTCGTGGGAGGTTTCGCTGCAAGTGATTGGCTCTATTCCAACCTCGTGAAGTACATGAGCTCTCTTAATATTACCTTCTGTAGACCCAATCAACATGTGTATGTTCCCTCCCTTACCTACCCGCGTTGCTATTCACTTCTTTCCAGAAACAAGGCAGTTGCTGATGGTGCAGTGTCCTTCTACCTCGATCGCCTCGTCTCGGGTCGTGCTGCCAGATTCACTTATGGCACTGGGTGCAATGTCATGTATAACCAATATGATTCCGAACATGCCTCTAGAAGATCCAGTGCATTCGAAGGGTTCGATGGGTTGGAGTTGCCATATGGATTCGAACCCATTTTGACCAAGGTTTGTGTCTGTATTCCTGGAACATCAGGAACTGGTTTCAACATGTAGCGCAAAGGGGACCGAGGTCTCAGAGCGGCAGGAGTTCCGAAAGTCCTTCATCTTCGAAGAATTCAATCGCTCTCGTTGCAACAAGTTGCATCTCGACATCCTTGCATACCGAGGCAAACTTCCTAATCCACGTTGGATTGATGAGGAACAAGGTGAGCCTGTGCGACAATCGTGTCACAGTTGGGTGACCTGTCCAATGTTTTGCCTTGGAAAGATGTGTTCACAAGCATGTGCACTATTCGTGCGGATACGTCCAAGCTGGCTCACAGCATGCAGTCCAACCCATTGCCTGGTGGTGGCGCTTACTACTCTATCCTAATCCATGTAATCTTACTTTTTGGTTTGACGGAACTGAAAGCACAAATTAGCTGGAGAGAAAATGTACGTTGGGACACTAGGCACATCTTCAAACGAATGCTAACGCATCTGTTGTATCTGTAGGGCGCAGAAGTCAGGTGAGTGCCCCGACAGTCAACGAAGTTCTGAAAGACCGTTTCACTGATTCCTAATAAGGAGTCCTGCTATGGTGGTATACGAAGACTAGTCTGCAGCACGGGTTTCTTTCAGAATCATACATCATATATGCTTTTTGGCTTATGGGATCTGTATTCTACGTACCGATGCACTGAAATTGGTAATGTGTTCTGTTTGTACAAATTGTAGTGCTATTAGCTGTGCAAAGGTTGCCATTACTTTTCATACTTCCCCACTCCTCTCCAGATTGCAGCCCATAAAGAAAGATGTCACTATAGCACATTATGTAAGAGTCTAATTGTGGCACCACTTAACTGTCTGTTGCGATCTTGCTTGTCATCAACTTACACCTGTCTGCATTTCTGCAATTTCCCATCAACGCAGGCCCGGTTCACTGGCGCTCCGTGTTACTGCGGGCCTCTATCATGGGATGCCATGAGGCCATTTTGAGTCGCATCGACCCAGCCAAGTTGGATGGTCACATTTTCTTCTGCATGTTGCGTAGCCAATTATAGTCACCGTCCATGATGCTGGGGCGAAGGCGTGGCTAGGGCTAGGCTGGATCTTATATTACTATGGTCCAATTCACAGACACCGCACAAAGAAGAACTTCACCCTGTTACAATGGTTCCTCGCAAACCCTACCAAGGTCGTGAGCGGAAACTAGTTCTCGCTTTTGACGTCGGCACCACGTACAGCGGCGTCTCGTACAGCATACTCGATCCGGGTGAAGTTCCGAAGATACATGGTGTCGCAAGGTGAGCCTGCTAGCTCAGTTATATCCTGATAGCACTGGAAGATCTATCAAAGGTACCCAGCACAAGAACACGTCGGGGGTGATAACAAGATACCATCAATCCTTTATTATGATCAGCAGCTCGTTCCACGAGCGGTCGGCGCCGAAACTTTACAACAGCACATCATCGAACAGGCCGACGAAGAAAATTGGGTTAAACTTGAATGGTCAGTTTTCCTGATTGGGTGTGATGATATTGACATAAATACATATTTTAGGTGGAAACTACACCTTCGTGCAAAACACCTTTCGTCTTCTCACATTAGAGATGATGATATCCCTCCTCTCCCTCACGGTTTGGATGCAGTCCAAGTTCTTAGCGACTTCATGAAGTATCTGTTTCGCTGTGCACACAACTATATCGTAGAGTCACATGCCAGTGGTCCTACCATGTGGAAATCTTTGGAGAACCGGATTGAATTTGTGCTGACACATCCAAATGGTTGGGAAGGACCTCAGCAGCAGCAAATTCGACGTGCCGCGGAACTTGCAGGACTCGTCCCAGCAGGGGAGGACGGGCAAGCGAGGCTTCATCTCTTGACCGAAGGTGAAGCTAGTCTACATTTTTGCGTGACGACTGTTCTCGCTTCAGATGCTCTCTCGAAGACAATCATTGCATCTGCGGGTGACCTGGAAGAACAAGACCCCCAACCAGACTATGATCAGGGTGTCGCTATTATTGATGCCGGGGGTGGCACTGTTGATATGAGCGTGTATTCCATGCAGCTTTCTCCATCTGTCTCTGTGGAGGAGATCGCTCCAGCAGAATGCAAGATCTATTTGACTCCAGTGTTAGTTCGCTTTCTAAGCCATTCGTAGGTCGCCTCCAAGGCTCCGTATTTGTCACTCTTCGTGCACAGCAGTTCCTCAAGTGTAAGTGGAATTTAGACTTGATGACATCTATCTTTGGCTTATGGACGTTGTAATCTCAGCCAAGCTCGCCAATTCGCGATACGGCACGGCAGACATGGTGCAGCAAATGACCGAAATCTTTGATAAGACTACAAAGCTCAGGTTCCGCAACGCTAATGATCCGCAATATATCAAATTTGGTACTGTGCGGGACAGAGACCTTGAGTATGACATACGATCAGGCCAACTCAAACTAGCAGGGTAAGCGTTCACTGCTGAATCGTTGGCAGCTTACTCCTATGTCTGCAGTAATGATGTTGCCAAGTTCTTTGAACCTTCTGTAGAAGCAATCACGGAGGCCTTCGAGCAACAACAAAAGGCCTCAACTATGCCTATCAAGGTGAAATAGTTTCTAGTGGGACATTTATGTACTGATAATCCTACATAGCATGCTTTCCTTGTCGGTGGCTATGCTGCTAGCGATTTTTTGTATTCAAGTCTTCAACAACACCCGGTATTCTCAGATGTCACTCTATGTCGACCAGGAAACTACGTGTATGTTTTGCAATTAGACCTATTGTGCAGTTAAGTCTTAATTTACTATCAGCAACAAAGCCGTGGCAGACGGAGCTGTGTCGTTCTATATCGATCATTTAGTCTCAACTAGGGTGGCGACCGTTACTTATGGGGTTCCTTGCAATATCGTATACCAGTCTCAGCTCGTCGACCATATTGTCAGGGAGAG
>JADGIP010000237.1:0-26233 GCA_016618355.2 Astraeus odoratus | reverse complement strand
GGGTCCTATTATGTCACCTTTATGTACCTGAGTGTGAAACAACACATATCAAGCCTGCTATTCCATGATTATTTTCCCACCATTACTGTCACCAACTGGAAACTCTGGACAATCTCCAGAGCAGAGGAGGGTTAGGAGACAGCAGGTGGATCATAACAAGATGGAAAGATCAAGACAAGAGCTCTTAGCCTCAGTGGCAGATCATGCACTGTGTCCTTATGCAGGTCAGAGCCCAGGTGAAGGCATAACAGAGAGAGAGAGCAAGCTCCACCAAAGGAGGAGGTAGTAAGGACCCATAGGAGAGAGGGGGAGATGGGGAACAAGTCCTTACTCAGGCTAAGCCCAGGAGCAAGTCAGACAGAGACAAGATCACTCAGAGCCAGGTTTAGAGTTGATATTCAAACTGGAGATTACAAACATATATGGAAGGATTTAAATACTAAAAAGTGGAGGAATTCCAGAAAAGGAAACTAAGGGACAGAGACAAAACAAAACTACAGAACTGAGATGAAACAGAGTGTACCATATGTACAGTAAATTTTCCTAGAGCTGAGATGAAAGGGATAGATCTAGGCTACAAAGTTTTCTGACATACATCAACAATTTTCAAGGGGCATAGTCAGGGGCAGAAACCAAAAGGCAAATGCTAATAAGACCAAAAAGGTCTGAGCAACATAAGCAGAATTACAAGGGATGGAGAGAATGGAGGAACAGAGGAAATGGAAGAGACACAGGCAGGAGAAACAAAGGAGACAGAAGGAACAGAAAGGAACAGAGCACAAAGGGGAAAATGGAGGAAATGGAGAGAATGGAGCACACTAAGTGCCAATGCTTGCTGCAAGCCTAGTGGGCCAGAGTCATGCAGAGACAACAGAGATGCACAGAAGGGAACAGAGCATGACAATTACCATAAAACCAATCTCCCCCTCTTGGAGAAAAAAAATCATTTCTCTCCTCTTTTTTGGTCTTTAAATTGCTTCCCAAACTTGGACTTAACACTGATCTAAGTGCTCTTCATTTACTTGATTTACTGTCTGATAAACTAGTCTTACCCCTGAGCAGCACCACACAGCCTTATCACAATCCACCTCTACCTACACCCTTGGGACCCACTAATTAGACCTTTACCTTACCATAGCTCTCATGCTACATGGTTTTCAAAATAGGATATTAGCCCCTATTTTGTCAATAACCCATGGTGGAAGTTTTTCATGGAGCCCTAATGTACAATATATGGACAGACTACATTCTACAAAACACCTTGTGCCTTGGCTATCTCGGAAGACCATCTACACCCAGTTCAGAGATGGGGGATGCCTGCAATTGCTGGTCACCGAAGTAGGTACAAGCAGTAATGACAGCAAGAGTTGATGTAGTTCCTCCATCGTGGATCCTTTCAACTCGTTGCGCAGCTCTATCACATTCGTCCATGACCTGGAATGGTCAGACGAATACCAGAATGCTAGGTTCTTTACGAGTCTGTCCAAAGTAGGTGGTGCTTTCGTACGCATGACTTACCTGAACGCGGTCTTTAGACCATATCCAAGGCTGTTGTGCAGTATTACCGAGGTGTGGAAGAGCTCTCCATGGCTGAGATGTTCCCCCGACCTACGCACTATCTACGGAGAGGGCATTTCATCGGAAGCTTTGCAAATAGTGTGATGCCTCCTCCATTCGGCTGTGGAACACGTAAGTAATCCTATGTCGTACGCATACTTAGGACGCCTGTCAGCAATACCCTGATGGAAGAGTGCGTACGTGCGACGAAACAGAGCCTTCGCGAAGCCGTTCCTGCCAAGAAACGTGTGAAAAGTGTCTACAGCCAGCGAAACCTGGGTACCAGCAAGGAGCGCAAGGAGAAGAACCAGGAAAAGGAGACATCGAGTAGGGAGATCATCCTTCATATCCTGCATATGGGTATGCTAGATTCCCGTATGGGCCAAATTTTTATAACCCTTTGATTCACTTCATTACAAACCAGGTACGCAAGAATTTAACAGCAATTAGACATCATGGCAGCCATTCAAGAAAGGTCACAGACTGTACAATTACAGCGGAAAGCACAACAGCTGCGGCAGGCTGCGAACCATCCATCGACACCGTCTATGCAGATCCAAGAAGCCTAATTGGTCGTGGCTTTTGTATTATAATAGATACCTTGCTGTCGGCTTATGATTGACCAAGTTGAGTTACCCTTGACAGAATATTTTCTCCACGTAGGTGAGCAGGGGAAACCCTGGATAGGCACATGTAGGTTCTCTGTGACGTACTCGATTCGATCAATGGAACAGTCCAATGATTCGACCTCTGCTACATCTTCAGGTGGATCTACTCCGACGGTGCGGTCAGGAGCGTCCGCGCGACACATGATATTCCGAAGTGGGAGAATGTTTCAACCAGAGGGGCTGCTACTGATTACCCAGAATCACAGGTCGCGACGATCACTTGACCCCTATTTCTAGAACCTCAAAAGCGATCAAGGACCAAATTATTACACATAGGGCTGTGTAGTCGAGAACGGCGACCCTGGTCTTGGGCTGTAAGTACTGGACACGTGCCACAGATTGCGAAGGAGCAACAGAGCCACTGGCCCTAAACCCTGCAGCTTCTTCGTACAATATCTCGTTTCCAGTCCCCAGCGCAAGGGCTCCGAGTTCAATGACGGGTCCACTGAAGGTAAAACTTTAGACCATAAGTTCATATTCGTGTGCAGTAGTAGTACATACATCAAGCCGCAGAGGTCAAACTCTGTTATGCGATTCGGACATGGGACCACCAGCAGGGCTGTTTTACGTTGGTCCTTTCTTTCGTATTTGTAATATTGGATGCCCGGCATTGTGATATTATACCGTCACACGGGTGTTAGTAATGTCCACACAGGATAACTAGGGGCGATGATCCGTTGGACGTCGGAGTCTATTGAAGATTTTGCGCCAGATGAGGAGTCCGCCCCGGCGCCCAAATCGCCAACCTGCCAAGTGATCCGATGGTTGCTGTCTTATATTTTTTTCGGACAAACCACCGACCCATATCGTAGTCAAGGGCACAGGCCGACGCAGTAGGGTAGTCACAACACCATGCGGGCATCCCTGAATGTATCGCATTCTCGAACATTGTTGCGAGTGACACGAGCCGAAATAATGTTATTATCTGCGACGTCTCTGCATCATGCTGCGGAGTAACGACTGTTAAAAGTAATACATAACGAGACACGGGCTACTCATACACTCCATGCAGATAGGTACACATTGCGGTTCTCTAACGGACGTCAATAAAAAAAAGGGGAAGACTGAGACGGCGCGCAGTCCGCAGCTTCGACAGGTTTAAGCGAGAAAGGGGATTTTCAGCGAGATAGGCACAGCAGGTCGTGCGAATCAAGGAAGAACGCGAAATGGAGACAGGAATGGAGGATGAGGTATGCGGGAAAGAAATGGGAGATGCGGGCGGGTATATGATAGACACAGGTATCAGGGGTAGAGTTGAACCGGGGAAATAGATCGCCTGAAGCGTGATTGAAAGCGGGTTCTCGTCAACCGGAACAGGTATACGTTGGAAGAGAGGTACGGGTAAGGCTTGGGGTAACGTATGTAGGCCAAGTCCAGGGGAAAATTCCCAAAACCAGTTTGAGACAGATGTGATCAGCGCCCGCTGATGATAGTGCGAGGAAATGTGTGAGAGAGCATATGCGTACGATTCCATCAGAAGCGAGAGCGAATTGATGATGGGCGCCGCTGATGGGAAGATCTCATTTTAGTCTAATCTTCCTCAGGAACCTCGAAAATGCTAGAGAGAGAAGGGCTGCGACGGGGAGTGCGGGTGCTTGCGCTGCTGCGTCTACGATGGTGGCCAGGTGCACGTTTCGGCACGACTCCTCCACCCAAAGAGGGGCTGGATGGTAGACCGATGTTGGTATGCTTGGAATCGTCGGCGGGGAAAGATGACAAGGACGATGAAGGGGATGAGCAGTAAATGATGTATGGCTCCTCCTCCTGCTCCACCTGGGGGAACGGGACTGGAGGGGAGTAAGGAGTGCTATACGCATAGTTCGTGTCCGGCACGGGTTGAGGGGAGACCGACCAGGGACGGCCGAACGAAGACTACGGAGAAATAGGAAGGAGGGGTTGCGTTGAGATGGCAAGCGATAGGAAGATAGTGATAAGGGGTAGGGCTTACAATGTCTGACTGGTACTGTGCATCGGTCTGTCTAAACCACTCTGCCACACGTCGAGCCCATTCCCTCTTCTTCAAAAACTCGATGCGCTCGCGACGCTGGGATTCCAGGATTTGCCGCTGCCTGTCGCGGGAGTCGTACAGGAGGGGCTGGGAGTTATTGAAGGGCAGGGGTGAGACAGCAGGGAAGCGGAAGTTATTCATGATGTTGCTTGGGTATGGGGACTGAGGATCATATGCGAGCATAGTAGTGGGCTGGTCGGATATACGAGAGAGGGAGGAGGGAAGGGAGGGAGAGGATATGGCGGACTCCGGTAAATGTGCCTGTTTCATGGAGGGGCATTTATATGAGGACCGGGTCGGAAGCGTTCTAGATCGCGAGCCAAGTCGTGGTGGCGGTGCAACATGGGGACGAGCCTTGTCTAAGATTAGTCAGTGCACCAACTGCGTCACCCGTGACGCGGCGAGCCGATTCATTTCACATGCCACCCACATGCAGTGTTGTCTTTCCGACACAAGGCGCGAGCTGCGGCACGGTGATGGCCGAGAGCTGTCAACAACGCATGACATGTTCCGTGTCGAGAACGAAATCCAGCCAAGCCGGTCCGCACCACGCTCCGGAATCCGACGGAACAATCGCCTCCATACATATGTGACGTGTCACGCCAATCCTACGTTGTTGGAGATTACAACAACCGTCCTATGAATGGCCGACCCGTGCACGCATCTTCTCCTCTGATCTCTTCTTCAGCCCCTCAGCCATCGCCACGAATCCCTTCTGCAGTCCCCCACCAACGGTGATGCTGACCGCATATGCAAGCACTCCGCTAAACACCTCTCTCGTCTCGTAGCGTGTTTTCTTCCGCCCATCTCCGTCGTCCACTTCCACCAACGCCTGCCACCTCTCTGCGTGTAGCATCCACTTCGGATGCTCGACGGTCACCCATGCACATCGGTAGTTGTGCGTGTCCAAGGCAGTGATGACCACGAGCACGGAGCCCGCAGGCAACAATTTCGGACTATCAAACGATGGTGGTATGTGCACCGGATGGATGTATAAATGGGCCCCGGCACGGAGGGTTTGTTGGTTGGCTGGGAGCGGCTGTTTCGAAGCATCTGTTAGACACTGGTTACGTCTATTCTGGGTGCAATGCGTCCGTGGTGCCATTTGTCATTCGTTTCCGAGCCAGAGTTGAAAGGCATCAGGTGGTGTTCGCAGTACTGAATCATATATACATACGTAAACGGGTTCCTACGCACCGAAGGCGTGTGTCAGACACGTATTAGCGTCGTCGTCCAGGTTATGGACTGAAGGTATCGCAAAACAGATGGGACCTCACTCACCATTCATGATACGCCTTCCAGTCCATCAAAACCTCCCAAACGACGTCCCGTGGAGCATCGATGACAATGGAGGCAGAGAGGCTGAATACGCCATCCTCGACTAAGGGTGGCACACCTGTCGTGGTCGCGGTACTATCAAAAGCCATGTTTGCTTGCTTTCTCAACGATGATGGGAGACAACGAGCAAGCTGGAGTGGGGGGCGCTAAACACGTTGTGTATTGTAATTACGTAAATGGAATCGTTGACCAACGATTCGGACAACCAGTATTGTACACAGAAGCCGAACGTTTCTCTGGCAGGATACCTTCGAGGTTGAGCGGAACGCATTGGACCGTCTTCCTTGATCTCCAATATCTATATCGTTATACTAGGCTTTTGGACAGTTATGTACGTCAATGTGTATGTAGCAACGATGCTTACATAAGCAAAAAAAATAAAAGTTAGATATCCCAGTGTGTCGAGGCTCCTGACTCTACCACATAGACGACAAAACTTCCTCGGTGTCGCAGGCGGTCCACGAGCGGAAAGAAATACGGGCCTCTTTGCGTTAACATGCCCTCCGCTCTCGCTACCCAACTTGCCGCATCCGCCTCCCTCAATGCATCCCTTCTGCAGGATCGTACCTCTAAAAAACGACAGACTGCATCATATCTCTTCACTGGCCGCGACGCAGATGCGCACGACCTCGACTCCATCCACGCTGTTGCAGCCACAGCATTCACCCAACTCTGTGCACTCTCCCCGATCTTCCACTCTAAAACGATCAGACGTGGCCAGGATGGGTCATCCTTGGATGTAGACTTTGAGCAAAGTCTGTTTTCGGACGCTGCGAAGGACATGGATCGAACTCTGCAGACAAGAGAGGTCAATGCAAACCTCGATCGGACCATTAACGCGTTCCTAGCATTCCTCGGCCCGTGGCTTCTGGAGGTACCGACCAGCAAAGTCCTGGAATGGTTAGTGAGGAGGTTCAGGTGAGCAACCTTGCAATGCCAGTCCTTCGAGCGTGATTCCTGATGGACGTTAGAATAAACGAGTTTAACATCGACGCTGTGCTTGCATTGTTTCTGCCTTACCATGAATCACCACATTTCATAAAGATGCTCTCCATTTTGCACATTCCGTGCGTCCCTCTTTTCGACGATATGACGAGTTGTGTTCATATGAATATAGCCCAACGTCAATTTTCGCTTTCTTGCTGCCGTACAAAGCCGCGGCAAAATCTCTTCCAAAGAGTGCGCTCGTCAAGGAGATGGTTTCCAACGTTGGAATAGCGCGTTTCACTGCCGAACTCCTTCCTGCTGCGGTGAAAGGTGGGTTCGTTTTCCTTCTATCTGCATATTCCTAACTATCGGATATGCGAAGGCGGTTACTCTCATCGCACTCTCCTGGCTTTCCATGCTGCGACTGTACATGACTACCTTTCTGGTTTGCCGAAAATGGACGATGGGATACTTGCATTTATCCTGCCTGCATTGTTGGATCCAGTGCAAGGAGCTCATAAAGATGCAGACGTATCTGTAAGGGACATCCCGATCTTCTCGTTCACTATTTACGTTTACGTTGTCGTATTACAGCTCTGTAGTTATGCACTTCTCTGTGTGCTCTCGCAGAAAGTGCGCCTAAAATCTGCCGCTATCATTGCTATCGTCGGCACAATGGCTGCCCAGGTTCGAAAAGGCCAGGGGAAGAGTGGCGTATCCACCGCTCAGTTTGTCAAGGCTGCCGTTGCAGTGTGCTCTTCTCAGGATGAGGTACCAGAGTTTCCTCTGGGTGTGGGACAAGCGTGCCCGAAGATGCAGTGGGTTATGATCCTTTTTTTTGGATTTCGTAACTTAATGCATGGTTACAGAGGCTTTCAGGATGAGATTTGCGCTCGGCTGAAACTTTCGGGAGTCGAAAAGTTCATCCTCCCCTTGGTCCGGTCGCTACGGAACCAGTATGTTCCTTTTATGATTCTCTCACTCGACTTAATGACTGCTGTTGTAGGCTGTGTGACTCTCATGTTTCGTCTCTATTTTCATCTATAATCAATCACACGGAGACGCCTCTGACGGTGACGAGGTGCATCACTTCCGTGCTCGTGCGGCTCGCTACAGCCTCCGCAGAAGATGAGAACGAACTTTCAGAGTCCATTGGGGCTGCTGCGCGGTCACTCCTTGGTCTCGTGCATCAACGCCACTTTGAACTCCTCCGTGATATCGCAGACGAGGCCGTGGTCTCAACTGACGTCGGTGAAAGCAATAAAGAAAAGGACGACAAGAAGGAGCACAAGAAGCGGACCAACGAGCTTCTGGCGTCCTTCTCGCTCGTGAGTGGATTCTACTTCTACGTCATCTCGGACATGCACCAACTTTCTTCAATAGAGCCACCCTCTGGCACAATCAACAGATGTCAATGAGGTTGTCGTTGCATCTACGGACACGTCAAAGGATGTTCGCATAGACGCTGTGCATAAACTATACGCCATCTTGCGAGAGGGGCAAGCCGAACATCATATCTCATCATCTGATATGGTTGGTGACTCCCAATGTTGTCTCAATTTACACCCTGAGAAGTAGTATTGTAGGCGTCCATCCAGTCTGCGTTGCTGGGTAGAGTCTATGATCCCCATCAAGGGGTACTACAAGCCCTCTATGCTTCGCCAGATTTATTCCTCTCCACTACAATGCCTATTACATCCCCACAGAAACTGCTGGACTCTATTATTTCGCAGCTCCAGCCTACGGCTCCCACTCGAGCTGTTTTAAAGGCACACATAGCATTTTTGGCGGGTCCCTTCAGCAAGGCATACCCAGAGTTGGGTGATGTAGTGCAGCGGGATGTATTATTCCCATTTCTACTTGCGTCAAAGGCCAAGTTTAAGACTGCGCGCAGTGTGTGGGAAGCTATCGAGAAGAGTGCCTTTCAATCCGGCTGGCTAGGTGGTTGCCTAGAGGCATGGAGCCGTACATCGTTATTGGACGGGGACAATGGTAGAGAGGACACGGAGGAAGATATAGAAAAAATCTGCGAGGTTAATATGGGTGTGGTCGACATGATTGCAGGTGAGTTCGACGTTTATAAGAATATATAGATGTGCCAAAACTCCGACTACCCCATAGAGAATATTCTCGCATCCAGTGATATAGCTCAGGATATCGAATCTTTGCTTCCAAAACTGCAGGCTTCGATGCCGCATGGGCGAGCTCTCGCCTACTTGGTTTGTCGCGCGCTGTTGAAGCGCAGCTCAGGGAATCAGCGGATCACTTTCGCTAGTCAAATTCTACATGCCATGCGTATCAACACATTGGAGGACACGGGTGACGAATTGAGTCAAGAGGAGGTAGAGCGTTTACTATGTCCACCCCTGCCCTTGCTTATGACACACGTTTAGTTGTTGGGTGACCACGAAATCACCATGAAAGCAACGATAAAACCCGGAGGGAGGGGAACTAGTCGCGCTTTGCAGGCATCTATCCTAGTCCTGATTTCCAATCTCGCCTCACCTCTCAATTTCTCCGGCAGTTGGTTGTTGGTCCTGCCACCTGTGAGTATTCGCTCGGTAATAAGTTTCCATGACAACTTACCGTACTTTCTAGGACCTTTTGTCTGGCTCGGGCGAAAGCGACGTGAGCCAGCAATACGTACCTCTCATGCAAAACATATACATCCTTGCATGCAGTTCTGCTTCTGCGCCGCCAACTCAGGTGTCGACCTTACTGCTACAAACTTTATTCCTGAACTTAAGAGAGAGTTCACTTGCGTTCCTCCTCGGAGTGCTACTCTCCGCATCGTCTGCCGTGGATCGTGTGCGGACACATGCACTTCTCCACATCCTTGCATTCCTGCGAGGTCATTCTGAAACGGGGGTCGACTTCCAGACAGTGCTTCCATCATTAATGGCTGTGCTACTGGATAGTCGTACCGACAAGCGAGATCGGGCACTGTTATTCGAGTGCATATCTCTGCTATCATCTGCCACGGAGAAGAAACATGTCTACGGGCTTGACACGATCTATGGACAGGCTTCTTGTGTGTACACCTTACCCGTATTCGCGCAGAAGCGAGCACTGATCGCTGTGTAGCTGATTTGCAGTATCTGGATACCAAGGATCTGGCGATATACGTGGAAGCGATGGTCGCATGCCGCGACCAGGTGGTTCAGGATGCATATTACCTTAAAGTGTTCCATCAACGACACCTCGAAGAGGCCAACACAAAGTAGGGTCTTTTCTTATCCAGTATCATTGAATCCTAAACTCCCGGTCAAAAGATATAAACGCCGCGTCTTGTGTTTCTTGTTTTCTCATGTTATCACCCACCCTTTCCCGTTTGCTCGTGTTGCCTTACTGCGTTCCCTAGGGGACGTATCGGATGTTACCATGGCTCACTTGCTGATTCCAGCAGTGAGATCGTTGACAGCTGACTCCGCAGCCACCTCTCGGATCTTTGGTTCGTGGTTTGATGAATACACGTCGTTGCTCGTGGCGGCTTTCTTGACAATTGGTCACCCGAGTTTAAATAGTACGGAAGAAAGCGAGGCATGGCCCGTGTTTTTAGCGACGCTTCACACTTATTTCCAGTCCAGTGAGTCTCCAGCTTTCTACATCACGCATTGCATCCCATACAATTTGGATATAGATGCCAACAGGGACGCTCGTACTCTTCTTGCGTCTACGTTGGAACAGCGTCTATTTACCAGCCTTGACCTAGAAAGGCGCTCAGAGATATGCATCTTACTTTTGCGCACGAGTGCACAGGGTGGTGAAGCTGTAGGTTGTCTCTTTAGCTACATATTACTTACTGACCTTGCCCCAGCTCTTGGCGGCGAAGAATCT
Source organism: Astraeus odoratus (assembly GCA_016618355.2). NCBI lineage: Eukaryota > Fungi > Basidiomycota > Agaricomycetes > Boletales > Astraeaceae > Astraeus > Astraeus odoratus. The sequence goes on along the minus strand of JADGIP010000237.1, from coordinate 15,898 downwards.
CCTTGGAAAATTGTTGAAAGACCCATTGCTCATTATCTATTTGTTAACTGTCCTACAGCCATCACAAGCGGATGCTGGAACACCGGTCGGCAAAAAGGCTAAATTAGATAGGTAAGAATGGCTACAATTGCAGAAGGTGTCCGTGCTAACCGTCTTAACCCAGGCAACCGCAGACTGTGGAGTCCCATGACCTACAAGAGCTGACCATTCTCGCCGAGGTGCTCGGAACAACTGACATACCTGGATCAATAGACTTGGTGTCTCATCTGTTAGAGACGCTGGGCAAAGTCATTCGTTCTGAAGTCTCGGGGACCTTTAACACAAACTACGTCTGTCAAATGTTGACTACAGCCATCGAAAGAAGTGCAGATCAAATCACGGTAAATCATGTCCTTTTTATTTTCGGTAACAATTGCTATGTTACTAAGATGGATTCTTCAGGAACCAATCTCGCGCCCAATACGCCTGGATGTACTCCTTGAACTTATCCGAGGTTGCTAAATGCCCTCCTGATTTTATGCTTGCTGATTATTATTAATAGTCACAGACAACCCTCAGACTTTCAATGCAGCGCTGCTGTTGATGGCGAACCTTGCCAGGCTCAGTCCTGACTCCGTACTCCATAACGTCATGTCTATATTTACATTCATGGGATCCAACGTGTTCCATCGCGATGACTCCTACAGCTTTAGAGTTGTTCAAAGTGTATGGAAACTTACATGGCTGCTCGTGCCCCACTCATCATTTGTCCAGACTATAAACAACATTGTTCCTGTCATGGTGTCTGCGTTGCGAGATAAGTTCTCAAAGGGACTAGAGTTGTACCTCGGCTCCAGGGAATTCCTTCGCATCTTCACGGATGCGTTCCACCATGTACCTCGGCACCGGAGACAAAAGTCAGTGGATTCCGTGGCGTATTAGATTATTTTCTAACGTAGAATGTCAGCTTCTTTGTACATCTTGCACAGGTTCTAGGACCGCAAGAGTTTCTCGCGCCATTATGCATGCTCCTAGTAGACAAAGTAGCCAATCGCGCCGTTAGACAGTCTGTGGAGGAAGCACAAACAACACTGTCCCTTCCGATGGCGTTATTGCGTCATTTCCCTTACCCGGTCCAAGTATTTGTGAGTTAACACGACGGAATCGACAAAACTGTCATTTATTTTGCAATAGGTCTTGTGTGAAGTTATTCGAGAATGTTTACGTTTAACCTCTCGTCTCAGTGGTCCGAGCGACGATCCTGTGACATTCTTGGACTACATCAGGTGACGTACTTCTGGGGGGCATCTTCGGTTTACAGGACTGACTCTGAACGTAGGGACGAAGAGCATTCCACGTCATCTACATCTGTTTTGAAACGGCGCGTACAAGTGCTCCTCTTATTTGCAAGTGGTACATTAGTGCCAGTTGCTGATGAACGGCAGTTACCACTAGTGGAAAGCAGCAGCACGAAGGATCTCATCTCCCTCCTTGTTTCACTTGCTACTACTCAGGTAGAAAATGATGATCTTGTGACCATTACCTCTGCTGCCCAGGTGGCAATTGCTCGGGTAACTAATGTTATCTCTGCTGGGGAGTTCTTATCCGCAGTGGAGGTGATGCTTCAGTCTGTAGAACCGCAAGTAGGTCCATGAAACACGTCGACAGTGGCTTGTTCTTAATCATGTTGGCAGGTAAACATCGGGGCCCTTAGTATTCTCTCTGAAAGAATTCCGCTTATTACAGAGAGTGTCCGTTCGGAGTACAAAGCCACGATGATTCAAATTATTGGCCACATCAATGAAGTTATATCCCGGTTATCAGCTGGTACACTTGCTGAAGCTGCTTTGGCTGCATTGAAAGCTATTGCGTCGACATATTCTCCTGGCGAGGAAGTCGCCTTAAAAGAGACCCTGCCCCATATCCTAAAAGCCATGCGATCGAGAGCATCGGTTACTACAGCACTTGCAGTCCTACCGTGTTATATGTGAGTCACCAATCCAAATCAGACTGTATGCTGACAGCAGTCGTAGCCATGCCCTTGGTCCACGCATGATTCCATACTTTAAAGAAATTGTAGAGGAATGTAGGCTCATACTTCGGGAAAACCTCGAAGACCAAAGCCGTAGGTGTCGGTTGAGCTCATCCCGAGCTGACACTGATTTCTTGTTCAGACTTTGCGTCAACGGGAGAACCAGCTCTTGCAGTGCTCCGCGGTTTACTGACATCGTTCCCTGCGTTCTATGGGCCCGTGGAAGCCAAGGGTGTTGTAAAATTATACATTGAATACAGCTCAACTTTTGCGACTCCCAGTAACCCCCTTACCACTCTCATGAAAGCCCTTGCCAAGCGAGCTGCACCTGATGTTTTGCTACGGATCTTGTATGAGCTATGGCCAAACGTTAGCAAAGAACAGACGAAGGTAGGTCCTTCATTTAACGATTAGCCTCCAATCTCTCACCGCTCCAAGGAGGATGTAAATGGTCTTATTGGATACTTTACTATCCTTAAGCAGACGCTGAAGTCTGTGCCGAGGCCCGAAGTGGTCGAGCAGCTACGCCAGATCTCCAAGGTCTTCATGGAAGCTTTCGATGTCAAAATGTCATATGGTTTCACAGAGGTAGTTCCCAGATGCATCAAAGCTAGCTGAAGCATTAATCTTAATGGCCATCAGGGAGAAAGCCACGTCATATCAGCCTTCATTGAGCTTGTGGTCAAGTTGAATGAGAGCACGTTTCGCCCGCTATTTCGAAGGTTGCACGACTGGGCATTTGTGGATCATCACTCAGGTATGTAGAAATGTGTTCCGCGGGTTCGTTCGCTTATAAATCATAGGCAATATCGAGAGGAAAATCACATTTTGTCGTATATACACAGCCCTCCTCGATTATTTTAAGGTGCCTTTTCTGTGTTCTACGTAGCAGACATCTTAGGGATTGACTATGTACCCAGGCTCTGATGAATCCGTACATGCTGACGCTCTTACGATCCCTTACGGAAGTCCTGCAAAGCTTTGTGTGTTCTACTGCACCTTATTCATCTTTGGACGCTACGCTATGGTCTGGAGTCATGCAGATTCTTAGCAAATCATTTACAAATGACAATGGAGGTAAGCATTTACACTCCATGCATGTTGTGTCCTGATCTCTGTCTATTGTCACAGTCATTTGGCGTGAAGATAACATCTCCGCCATTCTTCCCCATCTGATTTCACAGCTCCCAACTGCGACCCGCCTGCCCATGCCCACAGCAACCTTGGTATCCATCTCGACACAGACACACAAACAGCTCTTAACTACATCCCTGGTATCCCTTGTCACACTCCTGCCTGCTGGTGCCTCCGATGCACTCAAGAAGTTCAACCTCAGTTTGCTCATGCATACTCGCTCAGAAGATGCTCGGCTACGAGTTTTCGCGCTAGAATGTGCCACTGAGGTGTGGAAAGTAGAAGGAGCGAAACTTATTGGTACGTTCTTTAGTTCGTCTGATTTTTCGCCATGTGACACCGACCTGGTGGGTCCATTGGATATAGGCTTCGTCGCGGAGACCGCAACGTTTGTTGCTGAATGTGCCGAAGACGAAAACGATAGCGTTGTAAGAGAGGCTCACAAACTTAAGGACGCTGTAGAGAGCGTGGCTGGTAGTATCCACGGACTGTAGACAGTAGCAAAGTCATTGCTTGTACGCTCCATGGAATGAACATTGGTTTATAAAACCTATATTTCATCGATTCTATAATTCTTCGCTGACCGAGTTGCATCGGCGTACATGTATTTAGATTGATATACCTAACAATTCAGTAAAATTCTCGCTAAGTAGGGTCATTTCATGAAATTGATACGTGCACAAAATGAGTTGTTGAAATTACTCCCTACCAATAAGTGCGAAGACAACGCATGATACGTTTGGTCGATGGAGTCTCCGCGTATTTCATTTGAGCTAGGATATCATTCATTTGACGCCGTATCTCCTCACACCGTTTCTGTAGCTTGTAGATATCCTCCTTGGATTGCTCCCTAACGTGTCGGAGCAGCTCTAGATGCTCGTCAGCAAGCTGCTCCATGTAGGAAAGTTTGTCAACATCTCTAATGGCACTGGCTTTTCTGCCCTCTGCGAGTTTCTGCAACTCCTGGTCCAAATCGGTAACAGCTCTCCGAAGATGCAACCCCCTCACGACGGCGAGGCTGTCAAGAACTGGTCGGCACACAGTGCGTGCAGACTCCTCTGAATTCTCATAGCGGATGGTCTTCGCTCCCCCAGCGAGCATCCTTTCCAAGTCTTCGGTTCGGTGTTCTATTGCACCCTTTTGGCCAGTACAATCGTCGCACATCGTCATGACAATTATAAGCCTGGAATACATGGTTTCTCCGTAGACACTCCAGAATGGACGTAGGAACTGGTTCGTCACGCCGCCTGTTGGATGGAAGTAAAGAATGCCCGCGACAATGATATCTCGTTTGTATCTATGATGGAAATGAGGAACAGCGTTACCTAATGAGCAAGTGACAGCCCTTACGTTTCAGAAAGCCATGAGTGCATCAAAGCACATATCTTTTCATCCGGGAGGGCGAGATTGGTGTTGTTGAAACCCGGCGTGTCTACCAGGACAACAGGAATACCGGTGGTATCCGTAAACCTGAAGACTTTGATACGATCGGTGTGTGAACATAGGTCATGTCCAACACCTGCTTTGTCTTCCGAGATTCCAGCTAACCTGCTAATAAACTAGGCCAAAGAGTGAAATCGGATACACACCAAAAAGCACCCGACATTCTTACCAAGCTTTTCCCACTTCCAGTTGGCCCAAGGAGGCTAAGTTGGAGTATCGGATCATGAGTGACAGGAAACGGGTAGGCCCATCACAAGGACACTCACATTATAACAGCATCTCCTTGCGTGAGATCATAGAAAGAGACAGAAGCAAGGGACGGTGAAGGTTCCGACTTGAAAATATTCGACTCTGATGAGCTCTAATACTTCTTTCAGCCTCCACGAAACACACATTTTGGGAGGAAACGTACAGATGTATGTTCGACAGTAAACCCTCTGACCGGAAGTGGATGCTGAACAAGCTCGCGCAGCCTGCGCTGAGAAGCGTAGATACGTTTCAGGAGTGCGGGATTCTCTAAACTTGGCCAAAGGGTAGTGACACATGCGTGAGCATCAGCAGCAAGATCACGGATTTTAGGATTGTCCTTGTTATTCGACCACCATGTATTTATGTCACTTTCAGTCTCTAGACCAGTTACGACAAGAGCAACTGGTGCCACATTCTCGGGAACGCATGAAAGAACATTTTTGAACCTTTCAAATTGGGACTTCAGCTTGCCTCGGACGCAAAATAGCAGCAGGTCGATGCCCGGAAAATGGGATAGGTGATTAATGAGCGCTGTCACTTTACCCTCGGTTTCTGCCGTTCCATCCAACCCTACAGTATCCCAGATTGTAATCTGCACCCCGGATTCCAGCTTGACTCTGTATGATGCGCAGTCCCGTGTGCATGTGTTTGTGTCCTTAGAAGTAGCTGCCAGACTTTCACCAGCAATTGCATTGACGATGGAAGACTTTCCCACACCATCAGCGCCAACCACCACAATCGTCCGAGTGTCTGACCTGCGTAGTCAGTAGTGGAAAAAATAAAGAATGTGGATACTTGTGGACCAAGTAACGCACCCCAAGCTTCTAGCATAAGCTGAATCGTGGAACGCGCAGAAGACTGTGTATTCAGGAAATGCGTATGTTTGGCACCTTTCTGAATCATTTCTTGCCACTGAGTCTCCCTGAACCACCTACAGGATGAGTTGCATTGGTCCTCATCCATACCGTGGTCCCACATTGTAGTTACGAAAATTGTATGTGGGAACCTGCGCTCCTCATATAAATCTTGGAAGAAACGGAGATCTTTTTGCGGTGTCCGCACAACATACTGGTCCAGCATCGAATAAAAGTAAAGTACTCCTGCCACAGTGACCCCGGCTTTAAACCTGAGGAAAAAATGAGGATCTATGTATGTGGGAATTGCATCCTTGCCTGACATTGCCTGGACCCAGTTGGCAATTGCATTAATAATAGTCGTGTCGGATGACGTAGATGAGTGACTGAAACCGGGTGTATCGACGAGAACTATTTCCTTGCCGCTGGACGTATCGGTGTACTTGAATGCCTTTATTTCAGAGGTGCACGTATACAAACCGCCTCCTATGCCGACAACCGCCTCCGGGACATTGGTAGCCTTACTTATAAACTGTAGATTCCCGTCAGGTAAATACTACTTGCTCAAATGCTTTTTTTTTTTGCTTACTGAACTCTTCCCGGAACCTGTAGGCCCAACCAAACTAGTGATAAACGTTAGACCAAATGCGTGATACAGACATAGCATGATCACGAACACTACTACGAAGTTGTCTCTGGTAATTTCAGAAGGATGCACAATATGACCACCAAGAATTTCGGTACCCTTAGTGGATGCATTTATATTGACTGCATTTTTCCAGGGATTAGGCGGGGCTCACAGGACAGATATGGTCGTGAGGCAATCCAACATAATCTGAACGTTGGATAAGTTCCCTGAGCCTGCGTCGTGAAAGGTTGATCTTTTTCTGAATATAAGGATCTTCATGAGACTGCAAAGTTGTCACACATGCATGTACATCAAATGCGAGATCGTGATGGAAGATGTTGTCCCTGTTCCTCGACCACCATCCGTGCATATCCCCTTTCTCCCTTTCCAATCCAGTGACGATGAGTGCAACAGGGACTTTCCTTTCGCACGTCTGTATATAGGCTGCTTGATAGCTCTGTATGAAGGTTTTCTTGACCCTTCCTGCATGCATGCAAAATATGAGGAGATCGATACTGTGAAACAGAAGCAAACGTCGGAGAAATGTCTTCAAATCTTGCAATCTCCGGGAAGAAAGGTGTGTTTCTCCAACCAACCCTGCAGCTTCCCAGAGGTTTACTTTTGCACCGAGCTGGGTTTCAACGACATAGCATGCAGCTTTCGATGTATGGCCAAGTACGTTGTTGGAGGTGGTCGCGAGTTGTGTCCCAGAGATCATATTGATGGCAGATGACTTGCCCACCCCGCCTTCTCCAACCAAAACGATATTTCGCGTATGCGCGTTCATGGATACCTCGAGCCCCGCTCTGGCACGGCAAGAGTTGGTGTTGAGTCGTCAGGGTTAGTAGCGATAGCCGAGATTCGATTCTGTGTCCAAGCTAATAGCACACTTGGAAGTAGTCGGCATCATGCGTCTAAATGCAACGTGGACCTCCCCAGATTGGGATATCAGAATGCATCGTGGTCACCGAGTGGGACTAGAATTTGAAACTGTTGTTGAATGAGAAACGAATTACTGTCAGTTACGACGGAAGCGGCGCCTCTACATGGTGAGGTGAAAATAAGTCCATTGGGCCACCCGTTGCTAATAATAAATGCCGTAATTTGCAAAAAAAAATAATCAGAGTCAAGACCATAGCATTATGATATCACTGTACGTAGGGTATTTTGCATATAAAGTATGGCCACCTAAGCAACATCGCCAGACTGCAATGTCTCCTCTGCATTTTGTTTTGCAAGGTCACCCTTATCAACGCCCAGTTTGGCTTTTGTCTCTGCATCGAGGTTTGAGATCGGGCCATGGTAATGTCGATTAGCACTGTCATAGGTGTTAGAAACCCTCGCAAGTTGCTAAACAACGGTTTCATACCCAAAAATGTACCATGTACTACGAATCCATGTCATCATCAGCACAGAAAAATCGTTGGAATAAAAAGCTGCTTACCCGCTAAGGATGATGACTCCGACTGTGATAACAGACGCGTAGTTCATGTTATCTTTAGTCACGGGAAGGATCGTCGGTAACGAGAAGATGACGCAAACAAAGAGAGTCCATGAAATGCAGATTATGTTTGCAGCCCAGCCAACGATCCCAGGGCCCATATAGAATGGTCCTGGTTTGAAGTGTACTTCGGGGTGGTTCGCATATAGACGACGCCTGGTATAGCAATGAGGGCCCATGGTTGTAGCTACGAAGGGGAAATCCATACAAAAAGATAGGTATGATATAACTCATATCCAGGGCCATCGCAGTTAGGGCAAATATGGCATTGGCTGCAACGGGAGAAGCCAAGTCCAGCAAACCCGGTAAAATAGAAACGGCTGTTGTCAGCCAGATGGCACGCAAAGGTGTTTGGGTGGACTCAGATATGTGACCAAAGTATCCAGAGTCGGGAAGTCCTATAGTCCGTCAGACCAAGAGATAGAGAGCAGCCAGAGGCCACCCACCGTGATCGCGACTGAACGCATATACCATGCGCGAGCACGCTTGGAGAGCAGTTTGGACAACAAAGAAGGCGGTGAAACACACGAAACTCTAGCAAGAAGATGGTCAAAGTTGTACCATATCGAGAGCATGGACAAAACCTACCCATAAAAACAATGCAGCGGGCGTGCCCATTCGCGAGACCATTATCTACGATAAACTGATTCGAAATCTTGATGTACCGTAGATCTTCACCTACCTGTAAAAAAGCCGATCCGGATATCCCCGGCAAGTCTTCACTAGACACGTCTAAGAGTCAATAGTGGAGTGGCCGAAGCTATTGGACGCACATTGGACCGGAGCATAGCACGAGTACAATGTTCAGAATCCAACCAAGAACACCCGTGCCAATCACTGCACGCGAATCAGGATATGATAGTTGGGCAGATATTCGGAGTCTACCTGCGATAAATATAGCTGACGGTGCTACAAAATTCATTTGAACTCATTTTCAGCTGAAGCTAATTGAGGGTGACTGGACTAACCTGCATATGCGGCGCGGCGGACTTCCTCCCTAAGAGGATTGTAGGCAGGGTTTGACGCGAAAGTGCGGAGGACTTACGAGATGTGAGCAGTAGCATCGTAATCCTAACATGACGTAAATATTAAATGCCCTCGCTTGGTGGCGTGCGCATCTCGACTTACAGTCATCTTACAGGTTGATAAGCGTCAACATGAAGCACGAGCTACAACAACCAATAGACTACACACCGTCCATTGCACGCTGAGCAGCCCAAATAAAAATGCAATACCGTTGTTCCATCCCCCAGTTTGGTTGATGATGCCATCACTACCAAAAACATAGACGGCAGGATGCATTTCCGATCTCGGAGTGGTAGCTAGCAGCACTATGATGATGATGATCGTTGTGCCGAGGTTTACGAACACAAAACCACGTGTAAAAGATGCGAGATACTTGGTCGCAAGCGAGTTCAAGGCACCGTGAATGACGAGGAGACCTGTAAACACTCCTACTGTTTTCCCCGGTGTGATCACGAAACTTGGTGTGGTTATTGACACCGCTCCTAGAATCATGTTCGCAAGACCGAATTCAGTAGATGAGACACCTGCTACCTGGCCAAGAATGTTTAGCCAGCCAACTATCCAACCGACGATAGCACGGTGTGATGGAGGGCAAAGTCTCGCAGACGCCGTGTAAAGTCCTCCGCAGGTAGGAAACGCAGACACGATCTCTGCGATGCTAGATCCCAGCGTGAAGCACATGCATGAACCCAGAAGCCAGCACCATGTCGCCTATGTAAACGTCAGTTGGCATCCCAAACGAGAACAATCCAGATACGTACAGAAGCGGGTCCGCCCAGAAGCAGTGGCGTGTTGAAAGTTGTGGCTACACTAGAACAGAGGCCCTACCAACGATGACAACCATGAGAAGTAGAAAACATTGAAGGAATGTAGAAAGATACCATGATGCTAAATGCAAAGCTTATGGTCGCTAGATTTGAGAATTCTCTTCTAAAGGAGGGCTTGTAACCCAAAACCTCCAAGCAGTAGTCATCATCATCTATAGCATCGGACATGATAGTTGAGCAGTTGGAGGCCGGTCGGCTGATCAACTCGTTAGCGACAACTAGAAAGTTACACTTGTGGAGTCCCACTTACCGGGTGCTCCATCAGGTGGGATATAAGCGGCAATATACGGAAAATAGGATTTGACGGTCCTTGTATAGTGAGCTCTCCCTACGCAAGGTGCCTATGTAACCGCCATCTGCGGCATTCTATCAATTGGATTAGAACACAGAATTATATCTTCTGGCAAGTTGTGCTTTGGACAACACTATTCGGTAGCCATATACATAAGTTTCTACATAAGAAGTTAGCGGATGCTACCATCGGAATTTACGTAACAAACACCTCAGCGCCATCGACATCGTAAGTACGTAGATTGGGGCACAATAGGAAAGTAAGAGTGATCAGTATCTTGGTGTGTATCTGATAGTAAAGCTATTACAGAGATACGCTATATTTGCAACTCCAGTCAAGTGTAGGTACAGCTGGAGTCCCACCATCACGTGCTTAGTCAGCAAAATGACCTCAGCGAACTGTGCACCGACTCCAGAGCGTTTCCTCATTGGGGCGTATATTATTGTCTAGCAAGACTAGCGCGGCGATGGTAAGGTACGATATGGTTATGAGCGGGAGCGACCATTCCGTTTGAAGGAATGACATGTATGTAGGCAGCTGCAGCTGCTCTCCATGGCACTGCTGGACATCGCCACGAAAGGTGGAGTTGGGAGTCCAGGTCGAACAGCCTTGAAAGTTTTCAGATCTTTCCAAGTGAAATCACAAAATAAGTATATTGACATGATACAAGTTCAAATTCTAAGCGGTGCAGACCAATGTGCAAGTGAACACCTCCGTCTCACCGTGCCGTGTATTCCATAGTTCATAAAATATTAAAAACCTCCTAAACAGCCGTCATCCGATGTATCCAATGCACATCCACGACGAAGAGAGAATGGCCTGTAGCCCCCATCACGACTAGCTTCGTCGCTGGCATACTCCCACTTTCGCAACCGTTCGCGCGAGTGATCCCGCTGTGGCCGACGAGGAGCCTTGTGTGGGTCTTCAGAGGGGCATTGGTAAGGTTGAAAAGGGGGTGCACCAGGGTGACCTTGCTCCTCAGAACGATATGGGGTTATTGGAGACATGTGGTCCATGCGAATGCGAGGCTTAGGTATTGAGGGACCAGGAGTCAACGACGTCTCCACAGACCCAGGCAAAGAAGTAAAACCATCACTCTCGTCCGATTCCGACGAAAGGTCAGGTATCAATGGGGGAGGGACCAAGGAAGGATCGTGCACAAAGGGGCGCTTATGGTCGTCTTCCCCAGATCGCGCGGGGAAGACAGACGAGTGATGTGATGCCGCACGAGGGTGGGTATGACTACCGTTACTTGATCGCTTTTTCGATGACGACGGACGCTTTGGACACTCGCCATCCAGGGTATATGTCCGTCCAGGGCATCCGCGCTCTGGCAAGGCGCAAGCATTGGGCAACACCACAATAGGAGACCTGTCATATGCCGCAGGGGAGTGTGCAGTGTACACCCGAGTAAGGGTGGGCGACGGAGGGAAGTGAACAGCATGGAGGGTGTCGGGAGACCTGTGTACAGTCGAAACCCGACTAGAAGACACATGATTTTTGAGGATCGAACGGGGAGTACAGGATGATGAGGAATACATTGTGACGGAGGACAGAGAGCACTGGGGACTTGGCCGCAACGACGAGAGACACACGACGCCGCCCAGGGAACACAGGAAATGCTAGCACGAGAGGACCATGGTGGACAGGTTATAAGTGCACGGTGCAGGTGTCGTAGAGAGTGAACTGTGTCAATGGAGGAGTTGTTTGTTTGGCGCGGTTTTGTCCAATAAGCGTGCTTGTAAATGAACTTGAGGTGGCGATGCTATCATCGGCGAGTCGTTATTAAGCCTGAACAAACTCCGACGAATCCCAATGTCGTCTTTGCCTTGCTATTTATGGGGTGTATTTCCCGGATCAACCGCCCGGTGTGCTGCAATCCCGTTCCACTCGCGTCTTTATTATCTCCGACGGCAACGTCCACCGTGCAGCGTCTTCGTTCAGACACAGCTCACTACGCGTGTGCAATTCCGCCTTGTGGCCGTCAACAGTGCACTACATACCCCTGGACGTAACCATGTGAAGCGATTCCCTAAACGTGTATGAGAAAATTGCACATTGTGTCAAGAGTACCCCGTTTCGGTCACCTTATCCATGGCATCCATCATCGACATAAGTGGTCGGTACCACTTCAACCCATCCGTCCAAGTGCCAGTGGTTTTCGCACGTCGCCGGACCCTTCGTGCTGGCTGAGGGCTAAGACTCGCAGTAGTCGCGGGCTCGGCCTTCCATCTACTCCTGTTAGCCTTACTAATCTTCCCCGCACTCTCGAGGAAGACAATCAATGCGAACTTCCTTTTCCCGCTGCACTATTATCACGGGAACTCGCTCCCGTACGTCATTCTTTAGCCCCACATATATTCGATTTACATCGCGAAGCGTGTTTTTTTATATATCTCTTCCCTCAGGTTATCTGGGCTGTGCGTTTGGAGCTTTCCCGATCCAGCACAGTCCACTCCGGCAAAATAGAAGTCAGGAATCAGCATTGTAAACCCAGTCCGTGAATGTTAACATTGTCCGCCTATAGGGCCGCTTCTCGTGCGGGGCAGACCGCGAAACCCGTGTATCGAGCTTTACACTTACTAAGCGTAGTCTCCCCTCAGTAGCAGACAGCATCGTTTTATCCTTCGGGCTGTGCCCTTGCCACCCACCTGCTATGGGTCTCCCGTTGGTAGGATGCACAGAACTCAGGACCCTTGCAGTTCTATCAGTCTTACTCAGGGTCTTGGCCATGTTCAGGGTACAGTGAATGGCTCCCCACTTGCGCGATTTCTGCGTGTGGGGTATCAATACTGACTATATCTTCTTATATTAAACACAGGGTGATAATGCACCCTCTCCCACCATTAATGAGCATGCCAGCGTTCCATCATTACTAAGCAATGGTGACATGTACTGTTCACAACGTCATCGCACTGATGCTGCTTCTTCTTGCCATGGTCACAGGTCACGTAAAGCTCCGGGGATCAGTGACCCCAGCTAGCATAGCGCCGATATAGCCATATAGTCCAACAGAGGAAGGTCTTATCAGCACGCACAAAGCACTAAGTGCTAAGCCACGGGGACTGCTGTGATTGCATCAAATCATGCACACCATTGCACTTTCGTCTTCCAGATTATGTTGATACGGTTACCGTTTCGAACAGCCTTGTAACAACTTGGTAGGCCATCGCACGTGCGTGCTAGTGTGCGAATTTTGGGCCACCGCCAGTGGCGTGAAGGTGGCCACCTAACGTTGAGCTTGGGCTGTACATATATGTAGACTAATGGCATACTACGTGATGACCGCCGTGCATATTCAACGAACCAGACTAACCTCGAGGTGACCGAGTCATGTAATATTATTATCAAGCTCACCGCTTACCAGCTGGTGCCATCCGCTCAAAGAAATGTATTTTCGACCATGGCTACTTGGAAGGGCAGCCTTTTGCAGTGTCGATAGTCCACCGTACTTGCGGTCATAATATACCCTTTATCAACAGAGGGAATGCAAATGAACATGTTCTATTTCTTAATACACTCATAAGTCTAGTAGATGCCCATGCGGCCCCCGTAGACCATATTTGTACCCCAAGAGATAGGTACATGGCTGCTTGGTGACTTCGAATCGATCTGGCGGTGGCGTAACATGTAACAAACCGCATGTGGAGGAGGAATAGTTCGGTTGCCTATCTGCTGCGGAGAATCGCCACGGGTGGTCTTCCCCACCACGTATCTTCCGAGTTCAACATCGTGCCGCCACTACCAATGCACACAGAGCAAAACACGGATCTGTGAAGGGGTTCGCAACGCTTGCACGTTGAATAGGGATACTAAGTACGGAGCGCGCGGCGAGGGGCTAAAGCGGCTTTGGCCAAAATATTGGTTTAACTAGGAATAGGAAACAAATCATGTGAAATCTGGAACTCACAGGGACTAGTCATCATCTCAGGTGGCTGGCTAAGGTAGTGGCTCCACTTCAGAAGGAGCATAGATGCTTCTTTTTCCTCGTGAATGAGATAGATGCTCCACGGTATCTAGAAAGGGAAGACCGTAAACCTGACCTAGTAGCGCAAGCGGTCCGCGCATGGTAGAGGCAATGACGCTTCTTTGATTTGGCAACCGCGATGCTATGCATTTTGACCATTTTCTTTTGTTAGGAAACGGGGCCAACCTGCCACCTGCCACCAGCCATGACCACTAAGTGCGAACGTTGTTACTTCTTTAGCGAACCCCGTGACCACTAAAGCGGGAACTTTCCTTAGGTCTCCCGTGGACGGAAGATGGTCGTCTCTCAGAGCTTCTGCCGACACTTGGTATCTCCAGATCCATGCTGGGATAGTATGGGAAGCATGGTTCCTGAGTGACTTGATCTTGCTGGAGAACGGACAAGATCAGCATGAAGGGGGTCAACCCCGGTTGTTGGAGCGATTCGATCCTGGATGACAGTATCATGGGCAGTTGGTGAATAGCAAACGTTGCAGTGTGGAGATACCGTCTCCATGGGATTCGGCAAGTCTGAGCCAACCGTGTCGACTGCCTTTTCCTTCCAAGAGAAACCATATCGCGATTCAACGTGGGCCAAATTTGGGATCCTAATCGGCGCAAAGGTTGCACTTAGGTAGGCTGCAACACACGCACTTCGAAGTTAGAACGGGAAAATAGCCACATAGCCAGTGATCCGCCTGTTTTACCTCTGTGACGGACCTTCCTTTGTGAAGCTGATCGGCAATCTCACCTTTGCAGAAGTGTGGATACTGTCAAATCCCGACTGGCAAACCTCGAATCAACTCCGGACATATCCCGGCCGCTCCGAATCCATCCCAGGGATGTTCCCGTACACCAGGGTTGTACTTCAGAGTTTGCAGTAAAACAATGGTACAGAGTGTCAGCCTTGTTTATATGTACTCGCTTACAGTCTTCCTATTGTTCATATACAATACCTTAGACAGTTATACCTCATGTACCTCACGATTCGTCATCCGTGCACTACATACAGTGGCTGGACACTACTGCCCATCTTCTAGTTTGTTATTGAGTGAACAATCACTCCTGCTCATACTGTAGATAGACCAACCTTCCATGGTAACCACCATCTTAACTAGTACATCAATATTTATTGCGGTATATAAGTGCGTATTCTCTCATCCCAGTCATTACAAGCTACAATTACATTGATTCTACAACACTAGTTGTATCATCTGGTGAAGACCATCGCCGATATCAGGTGTATTATGTATAGGGGAAACCTTAGAGTCACGAGTATAGGTACACCGGCTTGTAACTTGGACCAACCGTGTGGGATTAGAAGATAGACATACAATTACACTGCTTGCCGAAAATGCTCATCTGCAGCAAGCTTGTTAGGTCCTTGCGTTAAAGGAATATATACAGTTAGGTAAACCTCTTGCGGGAAACCTCGCAAGGCGCTCATACAGTTCCATTTCAGTTCCTCTTCGGCGTTTGCAGACCTTCGAGCTTTCTGGTCAGAGGTCATTCTTTCCTTCCAGTTCAAGAGGTCATTCGTCCCTCTGGCACAACAAGATGGATAGCTGGTGGCACGTTCAAATACAAATTTCTTGCGATTATGGACACATTCTAGACTTCTATACCGTAATGTTGTACGCCTCAGTTTCACCCAGCAACCTACAGCTTAGGCGTTTGAATAAAGGAGACTCCCTAAACAATTAAGTGTGAGTGCTCGAGAAAGAATCAAGGAGGTAAGTACGACCCACCTTTTCTATGTTGGAAGCGAGATCAGGGAGAGCAGCATCAATGAGAACACGCTCCTCAGGAGTAATATTCCCTAAACCCTTAATTTTCTCCACACCACCGGGCTACGGAACTCATCGTCAATTTTGATCCAATAATATGGTATAAGGTCGACTTACTCCGAGCTCGACAGGGGAAGAGAAATAATCAAGTGCTTTTCCCAGAGCCTCCTTGAGGGCCTC
>JADGIP010000236.1:0-26235 GCA_016618355.2 Astraeus odoratus | reverse complement strand
CATCCCCAGACACAATTCCGTTCTCCTCCAAGTGCTCACCAACAGACACATCCCCACTAATGGCACCACCCTCCACACCCTCACCGCCTGCGCTGTTCGCCGCTGCCGTTGCAGCCGTGTTCCCGCTCGCCGACCGACGAGAACCACCACCCTGAGGCCCCGACCGCGGTGGGTTCGCACACCGATCCTTGCCGTGCGCGATGCGCAGATTCGCATAGTCCGGCTTGTTCTTGACACCGTCGATCGCCTTGATCGCGTTCGAGATGTTCGTAAAGTTGACAAACGCACAGTTTCTGCGGGAGGAAGATGAGTGCATGAGGATTATACGAAAAAGCCAAATCCACACGCACTTTTCCTTGAGGAAATTGACGAGCTCGATCTCGCCGTACTCTCCAAAGTCGCGTTTGAGCTTCTCCTCGCCGAACAGCTCAAAGTCCTCGATGTTCCCCACGTACACGTTTCGCGTGGCGCCCGAGTGGACAGCCAGCGCAAGCGAAGGTGGAAGCGGACCGGAGTTCTTGCCCCATCCGATCTTGAGTCGCCGGTTGTTCAGCGTCAGTCCTTGGTACGAGGACACCTGGAAAAACGTGAACGCAGCGGCTGGGTCCACAAAAGTAACAAACTAAGAGAAACAGACGCAGACCATCAGCAAAACCAAAACCAAAAAAAGGTAAGGATAGTAGGAGGGAGACGAGGGCTCACCGCGATGTGCTTATCCTGCATATATCTCACACTCTGCAACACACCACCCCGAACAGCGTTACACAAGTCCTCCGTCGTCGTCTCCGGGTGGATATTCCCCAAATACACGGTCCGATTCATCCCCTGCATGCCCATTCCTGCGGCCCCAGCGGCGAGGTTCATCCCATCGGGCGCAAACGCAGCATAAGGCGAGAACGGCCCAGCGAAAGGGCTCGCTCCGAACGGGTTTGGCCCAGCGCCAGGCGACAGCGTTGCGGACTGGGCGGCTACGAGCGATTGCGCAGCGGCTGCTTGTGCGGCCTGGGCAGCTGCCTGTTGGGACTTTGGAACGTAGGCACAGCGGTCTTTGCCATAATTGATGCGCTTGCCAGCCCAAGCCGGTTCGGTAGGGAGGGTGTTCACAACCTATCAAGAACGGCATCAGCACCTACCTATCCATGTAACGGAGGGAAGCACGCACCTTGTTGGCGATCGCAATGCTCAAGAAGTGCACAAACCCGATGTTCTTGTCCCGCACGATCTTCACCTGGTCGATGAGCCCAAACCTGCTCAGGTCGTCCCGCAGCTGCTCCTCCGTCATACTCTCGTCCAGCCCGCCGAGATACACGTTCCGGCTCGCGTTGCTCTGCTGGATCGCCAGCTGGACCTGGGCGCTCACGGGCGACGGCTTGCCCCAGCCGATCTTGAGCTCCTGTCCGTGCAGCGAGAGTTTCTTGATCGTGGCGTCTGCATGGAAGGCCGCTGCTGTGCCAGCGTCCAGGAAAGACAGGAACACACATGACTTTTCCGGGAGAACGCGAATAGACTCGAGCGGTCCGAAGTGGACGAGGTTTAGGAGTTCGTCTACCGATGCGGTCGCAGGGAGATTGCCAACGTACACCGTGCGCCCTATCGGGGCATTCGGCGTCCCGGATAGAGCGGCGGAAAGGGCAGCTGGGGAGTATGCCCCTGGCGTCGGAGGGATATTCACATTCAGCGAGGGAAGACGCGACTGCTGGGAGAAGGCCTAATCACAGTACCAAGAGAAATAAGGGAAAAACACGACCCCTTAACGTCAGCCCTTCCTCCTAAATTCAAACTGCGTACTCACTTGGCCAAAGTTCCCTGATTGGCTCGTGTACCCGAACCCACCGAGCATGCCCACGCTCGGTAGCCCCATGCCCAGCATGCCATATCCAAACTGACCGGCCTGGCCCTGGCCTGCTGCTTGCTGTTGTTGTTGTTGCTGCTGCTGGGCGAAACCGCCGTTTGTCATAGGGTGTGGGCTCATCTGGACCTGGCCGTGTCCGTTCATGCCCACCGCGGTGTTGATGCTGAGCGACGGCGTCGAATACAGCGCGGCCGTCGTGAACGCAGGCGAGCTGGTCTGCTGAAAGGCGGGCTGGTTGATGGACGCCTGAGGGCCGTAACCGTAGTTGGCGAAAGCATCGCGCGCAGAAGTGTTGGCGGACGTGGTGGTACCGCCGGTAGCGTTCGCAGCGAGCGCACCGGTCGTGCCAGTCGTCCCGTTAAACGAGGTGGGCGACCAGCGGGCTTTTTTGGCGTCTGGGCCTCCTACTGTGTCCATGGACCTCTGTGGGACGCGAGGGGCGAGGAACGAGGGTCGCAACATGGTGATCGTCAGTGACAGAAACAGAAAACAGGGAAAGGGAAAGGGAAAGGGGGATAGGGGGCGAGTACACACCTTCATCATGTCGAGATCGAAACCGTAAGCAGGATAATGAGTGGCGAAAGTGGTCTGTCCGTCGTCCATCGATGCGAAGTCGGTGATGGGAGTGATAATTTACCGGTTCGAAGGGAGTGTATGCGGTCGGTTGAAGTGGAATGAAGGAAAGAGAAGTATTGGCAACGGCAGAAAGGTCGTTGGGGAAAAGATGCAACGAACGACGGTGATAACGAACCACGGAGTAAATGTTAGAGAAGGAACAAGAAGCCGAATGAGAAAGGTAGGGAACGTGTGCGTTTGTGCGATAAATTTTTTAAGAACGGAACGCAGGAGTGTATAGTTCAAAACGAAGCAATACAGAGAGAGAGAGAAAAAAAAAACAGTGCGCAAGGTCGAGCGTGCTTTTTTTTCGGCAGGCTGCGTTCGCGACACTTATTTTCTCCCCGGGGGTTGGGTGCAAAGGAGCGTTGGAGAGTGGGCGGGGAGGAAAGAAAACGAAAGGAAGGAGAGAAAAAAGAACACGCACAAAAAACGGGTAGAGGGGGGATGGTAGAGAGAGAAGGTTTGTGCGGTGTTGTATAGATAGAGGGAAAACTTTGTGTAAAGGACAAGGACAAGACCAAGTTGCAGACCAAGATTGACGAGATCCAAACCGACGCCCTGTGGAACGGAAAGCGAAAGGTCAATGGGAGGCGGTGACACGGCACATGGACAGGGAAATGGAGCCAGGCTGAACCGGACACAGGGACGTACGTTAGGATGGAGCGGCGGACGGCGACGGCTGCGACGACGACGAGCACGGGGAGAATGAAAATAAAGAAAAAGGGGGAGCTCGTCCAGCAGAGACACTCGTCAAGCCCGTCGAGCACTTGCGAAAGTACGTGGAGAGACAGAAACGGGGGAGGAGGAGAAGAAGAAAAACGGGACAAGTCAAAAACGTCAACCAGTTAGGAAACCCGAAAATGACATTAGTCAGACAACTACCAACACAATTAAAATCTGTCCACAATAAAATAATTTACAGTCCCCCCCGCCGTCCCCATCGTCCCAGTCAACGTCGCACCCCATCGTCGTCCTGCATGTCCCATAGCGCCTCCCACAGCCCCTCCTCGTACTCCTCGGTGCTCTCCATGTCCTCCTCGTCCAGCGCCTCGTCCTCCTCCAGCTCAGCCGCCAGCGCCTCCTCGTCCGTCTCCCCCGGCATCAAGTCCCCCTCCTCGTCCTCGTCCCCCCTGCGTTCGCCTTCCGCACGCCTATCCGCCCTCCTTGTCCCCTCCCGCATGTACGTCCTCGAGAAGCAATCGAGCGGATGCACCCCTAGCGCGGCTGGCGGACGGATGAGCGGCAAGTATATGTCCCGATGGGTAGATAGCGCGGGTACGGCCGGGTCTTCTTCTTCTTCCCCCTCACGTGCCTGTCCCTCCTTGGCCTCGGACGTGGTACTGGCGTCAGCTTCGGCTTCGGTTTCGGTTTCGAATGCGAATTCGAATTCGGCAGGACCCCGCGGTCGCTCAGCGCTGTAACGGGACCACAGCTCGGCAAAGTACTGCTTGTGGCTCTGGTGCCGCACCCCGAGCATGTCGAGTGCATGCTCGACCGCGTTCGGTGTAATCTGTAATGGAACGCGTTGTAGAACGAGAAACAGAAAGGTTTGCAACGCGCACCTGCTCGCCCGTTCTCCAGGCTAGACTCTTCTTGAGCCGCACCTCCCTCTCCCTCCACACGATCGCGCGGTGCATCACCTCCGTCACGAACAGCACGACGGCAGCCTGAAGGTGCCGTATGACCGACGCGTCGATCGCGTCTGGCAGATCATCCTGCACCCCTGAACCATCGCGTTCGTATGCATCGTACAACCTGCACGGCACACGCGTCAGAAACCACGACAAAGCCGGACACACCAGCCCGACACGCACCCTCTCAAATTCGCTAGTGCGCTCAGATGCAGCAGGTCCATCCCCTCCGCACGAAGGTACGCGGCATCGATGCCAAGCTCCTGGAACGCTGCCCTGAGCTTGTACGGTAACGTCAGACCTCCTTTGCTACGTTTCCGCTTGGCAGGTTGTTGTTGATGGTCGTCGTTGTCCGTCTCCACATCAGAGACAGGTGTCGTTCCCTGTGAGACAGCCTTGCCTTTCCGTCCGGGCTTCAAACGCGCTAATTCTGTGGGTAGCTCAGCGTCTAACGGTTCTTTACCGCCCATATCCCTGGTCGTGCCCTGCACTTTCGCACGACGCCGGCGCATATACAAGCGTTTCTGCAAGCGACGGCGTGCCTTGGGTGAAAGAACGTCCGGGTTTAATCCAGGAGGCTCCTCACTCGCGGGACCAGCCTCACTCGGCGCGGGATCGGATCGGAGAATCGGTTGGGCACTTGTACCAGGGAGGGAGTGGTCAGCGAGCGGCGCGGGCACCTGAGAGGGGACAGGCATCGATGACACTACAGTAGTAGTAGCTCCGTTCCGAACTAAAAAAATGATCAATATCATTCTCCATGACCACCAATCGCTCCAGCATGACTGGACGGTACGTTACCTTCTGATATTGCCAGCAGGGCTGGATCAATCACCACGTTCGGGTCATCGACGGGCGTCGTGCCTGCCAGGGTATCTGTCCCGCTCTCACTCTCAGAGAAGCATTCCCTAGGGGGCAGACCCGCAGCGTCCTGGCTCCCTTCTCGGCTCTTGGCCACTCTCGACGCTTCTTCATCTTCCCTGAGAATCGCATCCAACACCACCAGATGCACGTCTTCCAAACGGGCCATGTAATCTTCACGTGTGACCAGCACCCTTGGACGTTTTGCACGGGGCATGTCCGAGCCTGCAGCACCCTCATTCGGAGTTTGGACGCCTGGACACGGCTCTATCACATCCTCTCGAGGTGGATCCTCGACCGAGTCCTCACGGACGCGTTTCCGTGAATCCGGGCTCCCCGCGTCGGAACCATGACCAGGGTCACGGGTAACCCTCCTCGCACCGCGCCGTCGATAACGACGCCGATCCTTACTCTTGTCCAGCGGAGGCCGACCGCGCTTTTTCTTCTGCAGCTGCACCGTCTCCCCGTCTGCACTTCCTCCTCCAGACACACCCCGGTGGCGTTCGAAAAGCGCCATGTTGTCCCGCTCGACGACGCACGACGCGAGTGCTTCTTCGGCCGCGATCCACGCCTCGGACACCTCGTACGCAGGCTCCGGCTCGTCGAAGTCAGAGCCCTCGTCGTCCCCGTCGTCCCCCCAGTCGATCTCGACATCGGCCTCGCTACCGTCGTCCACGTCATCGTCGTCGTCCTCCATCCTCTGCAGATACGCTGCCCCTTCCTCCAAGGCGGCGAGGTACTGTCCTACGTCCCACGCAGTCCGCGTCGGAACCGCAGCTGCGATCAGATCAGGCCGCCAGCGCGAGTAGACAGCGAGGGCGCGGAAGAAGGCATTTTTCTCCGCGGGGGTCCACGCCGATGACGACACCGCGTGTCCAAGACGTGGCGTACGTAGCGTGCATGCGCCGTGGTCGTCCGCGTCACCGTCACCTTCACCCGGGGCGGCGAGTCCGAGCCGTGCTCGTGTGTCGGCAAGGTGCTCGAGGAAGGCAGGCACGGTGGGCGTTTGCATCATGCATAGCGAGGGGTCGTTGCTGGTGGAATTGAAATGCGGACGATTTATGTACAAAATGTGTGTACGCGTACGCTGGGGGAGAAGAGGAGGCGTGACACGTTTTTGCGCGTGACATCGATCGCCGTGACCGTCCCCCATACAATTCGCTAGAAAGGGGCTATTTGCCTGAACGGGATGCTTAGTCAGGCCTGCGGGACGCCTTTACTTTCTTCCGTGCACGGGCCAGGCTGTGCAACAGCTGAAAACCGAGAGGACGGACATCCATCATGAGAAGTAACGATTTCGGATTAAATCCAAAGGCGCTATAGTGTAGTGGTCATCACATGGGATTTTGATTACATATGATTTCCCGGAACCCAGGTTCGAACCCTGGTAGCGCCTCATCTTTTGTCCCCGAGGACGATCATTTTGCAGACTCTTCACTGAAAGTCTCATGCTAATCCCTGTAAGAGACTAACCCGTCACGTACACATTTTATAGTTTCCGTTCCCACAGCATGCAGCGGCAGGAGGCTGTTAGGCCATTGGCGGTGTGCCGATGTCCGAGGATTATCTTTCGGCGATCCTGCACCAGGCTCATCAGGGACCTCGGACCTCCGGCGCCGTTATCTAAGCGTCCCAGCTGCCAATCCGACGTCTCACTCAGGTGTGTTCGGTCCTGAAACCTGCCGTCAAAAGTAAAGACGACCTACATATTTAGAGATCGAGCCCACGGCTGGGCGTCCTTGACTTATCGTCGCACCGAAACGGGTCTCAGCATGGTCACAGAAATGCCTCCATCGGACGGCAGCAGTCGCACTCCTATGCAGCACGGTTGCCGCTCGTCCGGGACCCGGCACGTCCTGCCTTGCTTTGCCCACTACACTGGACAAGTATAGAGACGGCCATCTCATAATAGGTGGGGCGTGGTATGATGTCTGTCTGACATTGCCATGACCCTTGGAACGTAGGGGCACACACTACACACACATACACACGTTTCGGTACGATATCACGGTCAGGAGATACTGGCAGCATGCCAGATTACGGCCCTGCTTCGTCTATGATATGCGCTGTCTCGTCTTCCCCACATCTCCGATCATATCGCCACAGTACACACGACGGGTTCTGGACAACATATTACTGCAACGCCCACACCTGGCTTCCCCACACATGGACATGGACATAGACATCCCCCAGACGACCCGCATCCTTGATCAGAACGCCGGCGGAACGTGTCCAGGCCTGCCATGGTCCTCACGTTGTGGGAGGCTGGTCTCCCAGTGGGCCTTTCGAGTCAGACACACCTCGGAGACCTCGCCCATAAATAACACATACATATTCGGACGTAACGGAGCTGTGTCGTGCTGGGGAACATGCCGCGAGGCTCGACGTTGGCCGTTTCATCATCATAGGGGTGCTCTGTTCCAGCCAGTACGTACGTACGTACGTACGCACATGACGGCCATCGTCGAAGCCGTGGCCGGCACGGGTGATATCCTCTGTTTCACCGTCGGGAACTTAAAAAGAGAAGGGCCATGCTCATGTAGGGAGACACACGGAGAAAGAGAGAGAAAGAGAGAGAGAGAGATAACGAGCATGTCCGTACGCAGGGCTGCGCCGCTAATCCAAATATTTCTGGCGTTGGTAGTTCATATCAGCTGCGGGGTGCATGGCGACCGTCCAGCGCTAGGCCTCGGAGGGCAACCTGGTAACACGTAAACGTGAACCGAGGAGAGACGACGCTTCCGCGAAAGCCAAAAAGTGCTCGTCGCCTGCCAAGCGAGGCGGTTCCCCTTCTGCTGTTAACATATACATAGCGCATTCTTTTATACCCTCTCTTACTAGTCTTAGCTATTTCTCCGTATTCTACGCTGTGATACCTACCACACGAACCACGCTTCCATCGAAGAGCGTGCATCCCAGACGCCCAATAAACGCAGAAGAAAGAAGAAGAAGGACCAACCCAAGTCGTTTGCGTTGGGGAGAAAAAAAACAGTGCGTGCCTTGACTGTTCCATATGTACTCGAGCTGGCACGATAATGATGATGATGCTGATGATGGTGGTGGTGGATGACATCGCCGTTCCCAGTCCTGACGTTATCGCCGCTTCGCAGAGAAGACATCGTCTGACCGTCTGCTCGACCACCATCATCCATCCACCCGTATTCTTGAAGGGCAACAGCAATCCATCTGAACTCTGAAACAAGGTCAGTGCTAAATACGTACCCGGGCTCGGCGTGCTAAAATACACCCGCTTTTGTCTGTCACAGCATCCCAGCTGAAGGTGGCAAGACCGTGCCAGCGCGCCCCTCCGAGCGATCATCCCATCATCGATCTGAGTACATACATAAGTTGATATATAAATTGACACGGCCCGCATCAGACGCATCGACACGACGTATCATATATACACACACATCCCGCGGAACGCGACCTGAACACGCCCGTTCAACGACGCTCGACGGCGTGACAGAGACAACGTGCAGCCCTCGCCGGAGACTCGAGCGTTTTTTTTTTTGTCGTCCGGCGTCGGCTTGGAAGTGCACTAGCCAGTTGAACGACGCGGTTCATTCCGACTGCAAGGAATTCCTGCACAGAAGGGACGGGCTCCGGGAAGACGGGCACGGCCAATTAATCCCGCGGCGAATACCGGTTTAACTGACAGGTTCAAGGGTGTCCGCCCGTTCCCTGCACACATCCACACACACACACACACACGATCGATCCCACCACCACCGGTTTCAGACGGACGAGGACGAGGGACAGACAGAGCGGCACCCAGACGCGACGCACGATGAACCTCGGCACGAGCGGAGATTTGGGCTTGAGGTGTGACAGCGGTGGCAACACGCGGATCGGGGGCGACCTGGGGGTGGAGGAGGCATGGCGTGATCAGTCACTGCGCGAAGCACTGCGTGCGGGTGAAGAGAGCGATGCCGGGGCGGGTGGGGGCTGCGGGAAGAGGCAAAGTCTGGGTCGACCCACGGACGGGCACGAGAAGAACGATGGTGCAGGGACACCGCGAAAGGACGGAAAACGAACGCCTGCGTGCGTCTACGAGGATCAGCAGCTCGCACATGAAAACCAAGCGTCGCCTCGTTCTCGCCGCGTGGGCATCGTCTTCGCTCCTCAAAATTACAAACGGCCCCACTCTCTGCTCGACCTGAACGACGCAGCAGCTGCAGCCAGCCACCGTATCTGCGGCGATTCTGGTTACGGCCCCAGCAACGGCAATAACGGCACAGCTGGCCATTTCTTCGCTGGTCCGCCTGTCGTCCCTCCGCGCTCTCCACTTCGACCCACTTCGACCCGTCAGAGTCAGCCACAGGATCCTCTTCTTGCAACTCCCGGATCCACACCAGCCAGTCCACACCAAAGCTTCGACACACCTGCTTCGGTCGACGACGCAGACCCACACCGTCCTTGCAACCAAAATCACCCTCTTCTTGCCTCGAAGACGATGCTTCGGAGACACAGCTTGGGCTCGTTGACTGCCATTCTCGACTCCCTCGCCGCTGACCCGGCCTCCTTCCACGACAAAGAGCTGCCCCTCCCGCCCGGGTACGAAGAAGACCTGCTCAGACTGAGCCCCAACGACGTGGGCGAAGACGACCTAGATCCGGAATCAGACTCGACATCATCCAGTGATGCGCTTGCCCAAGAGCTCGGCGTTTCCCTCGACCCCGGCGTCCTTGCTGATACGACCTCGGCGGCCTCCAACCAACCAACTATCATGACCAAACGGATGCATGCGCTCTTCGAGCTGCTGTCGTCCGAACGGGCCTATGCATCCGATCTCGCGCTGATCCGCGATATACACATCCCCCTTGCACTAGGTAGGTTCCCTCTCTTTGTTGCTTCGCCGCGTTCGGGCATCTCACACGCCCGGTGCAGGACAGCCTCCCCCATTCAGTCCAAGTGGCTCCGGCAGTCCTCCACCCCTGTATCCATCTGGCTCTGGTTCAGGCTCAGGCGCGGGCTCGGGCTCAGGCTCAGGCTCAGGCTCAGGCTCATCGTCGCGTACGGTTTCGACCGCTTCGGACTCTTCCACGTCGTCTTCGCAACTCGGGCCTCCAATGTCCTGCGAAGACGTCCGTCTCGTCTTTGGTAACATCGAGGAGCTCGCGGTCTTTGCTGACCGGTTTGTGTCACTCCTCGAACGGGCAATAGGCGCCTCCATTGACAGCGGTAGCAATGACGACAGAGTGGGGGCGTTGTTCCTGGAAATCGTACGTGATGTCCCTACCCTACCTATTCGCTACCGTCTATACATACCGTTTTCCCGCACACGCAGATCCCGTCGCTGGAGCCTCCGTACAAAACGTATATCACGCGGCACCCGACGGCCCTCGCCCACCTCAACGCCCTCCCGGCCTCCCCCGCTCTATCTGCGTATCTCGCCCACACCCGCACACTCGCCTCGTCGCTCACGCACGCCTGGGACCTGCCCTCGTTGCTCATCAAGCCCGTGCAGCGACTGCTCAAGTACTCGCTCCTCCTGGGCGCCATCATCGATGCCACCCCCGAGGGCCACGAAGACCGTGCCGCCCTCGTCGAGGCGAAGAAGCAGATGGAGGACGTCGGGCGGAGTGTCAACGAGGAGCGCCGGCGGTGGGAGGTCGTCCGGGAAGTGCTCGGCGGCGCCCCGCTCCCGAGTGCGGGGGTGAAGCCCAAAAAGGGCGCGAGCGCCGGCACGGTGCATCTCGGCCGAATGAGGACGCTGCGGCCGTCCAAGGCGAAAGAACTTGCCGAAACCGGAACGGACAATGCCGAAGCGGCCGAGGTCGCCCGCCTTGAGAGCGAGCTACACCGCTACGCAACCTTCTTCGACCGACTCGCAAGGGACGCCAAGGACTGGCGGGACTCGATGTACGTCTCCCTGGTGGCCCTGCGGCAGTGGGGCATCACGTTCGGCGCCGTCTTGGGTCTCACGCCTTCCCCGTCTGCGCTCAACCCGGACCTTGTTCCCGACTCGCCGAGCGGACAGGCGATTGACACCACAGACCCGGAAGCGCGGTCCGAGGCCTACGACGCGTTCACCCTCCTGCTGTCCACCCTGCCCCCCCTCTGCGACATGTTCGACGAGCGGCTGAGGGACCTGTTCATCCCCACCCTCGTCGATCTCAAGGCGCTCCTGGAGCCCCCCAAAAAACTCCTAAGCGCCATGCACACGCTTGCCCCGCTCCACATGGCGCTGCTCCACACCCCGTTTTCTCCCTCCAAGGGCCGGCGGCCTGCCCAGGCCCTGCTGACGGCCTCCCAGTCGTATCTCGCGCTCCGCGCAGCGCTTGCCGCGGAGCTGCCGCTCTTGCTGTCTGCGCTGAACCGCGCCACAGCCCTCGCCGTGCGCATCCTGGCAGACGAGCAGGCCAACGTGTACGCCACCATCGGGGAGCGCTGGGCAGACCTGTGGGACGCGTTGCGCGTGGAGGGCGAGCGCTGCGGCGGCGCTGAAGAAACCCTGCGTGTCTGGTGGGAGCGCTGGAGCGAGGTCGAGGACCGCATCGCGTCGCTCCGGATAATTCGGCGGGACAAATGGTGGGCCGAGCGGGAGCGCGAACTCAAGGAAGGCCGCGACTTCAAGGGCGAGGCACGTGGACGGTCGGGAGACACTGCGCGGGAGAAACCTGGAAGGAAGACCCATACGCCTCTGTCTGGGTCCAGCGTAGCAGGGCTGTCGATGCTTGACTCCCCGCCCCCTGCCCAACCCCCTGCCTACTCGCAGTCCCGACGCCACTACAACCGCCCCCAACCAAGCCCGGGCCGGCGGCGGAGCGGAAGCAGTGCTCTTACCCCATCACCGCCCATCCCCATGTATCGTCGACCCTCGAATGAATCCTTCCGATCTGGCAAGTCGGGAAAGTCCTCGGGTTATGGTGGCAGGTCGGGCAGGAATAGCAGAGCGGACGAGGAGCCACCAGTACCACGTCTCAAGCCTAACTTCGTAGCTAGCTATTCCAACGGTCCACAACATAGAAAGAGCGCACCGCACATCACACCCCTCCGCACATCTGCGTCCTTGTCATCACAGACTATCGTCGACATTGACGCTACTTTTCCGCCCTCACCATTTTCACATTCCACGTTCGACGACGACGAGCAGGACAGAGGCCGGAGCGAGCGGCGCTCGAGCCTCAAGAGCAAAATCACGGACTCCTTTCGGCCCACCCATCATCGACGTCGATCATCCTCTGTCAAGTCGCTTGGCGCACCGTCTTCCTTCCCAGCGTATTCGGTAGATATACCACTTCCTTGCTACTCGCCCTCCTCATCTCAGTTCACATATCCGCAACCCCCCAATTCCTCTACCACCTCCCGTCCCCGCGCATCCCCCACCCTGGCAACCACCCGTGCCCTTTATACCACACGTGTAATCCATGCTTGTGAACCGCCTGCTGGCGTCTCATATCGCGGACTGCCGTTCTTTACCCTTGAGCGTGGTGACATGTTCGACGTGCTGCGCGAATACGGCCATCCGTCGACTCATGCAGACCTGCCGCTTTACGTAGACGATGGCGAGGACTGTCTTTTGCTTGTGAGACTGAGGGGGAAAGGTGGTGGGAGTGGTGAATGTGGCGATGTGGGCTGGGCTTTGGCGAGCTTCTTAGTCCCTGTTGACTAAAGAAGCCATCATTCTGCTGCCTGCTGTATCTTTTCTGATCATAATTTTTGAGCTGTGTATGTGTGCCATCATTGAAATCTTTCTTTCATTTTCATTTGTTCCGTCTCTTCATTGGTCCTCTGCCATGGACGATCATCACCCAGGTAGCTATGTTCGCTTGTTTATCACCCTCTCCTCGCGTACTTTCCCTGGCCCTGTGTCGTCATTTTCACCCACACCCCTTTACGTTCGCTTTATCACCTAACCAATTGATCTACTCCCTAGACCTGACTAATCCGGATATGTGCGACATCTGTTTCCTTCTTCATGACATTTAGGTTGATGGGCCTCTCTTTTACACTACTGGGCCATTTTCTTGTGCTTCTGGATCTTTACCCTTTGCGTGTACACTTGAGAATGTACTTAGACGATCCGTCATTGGACAACGTACTGTGTGAAATGCGAGACATCCAACCAACTATAGAAGGAAGCAACTGTGGTGTTAAGTGCGAATTATTGCCGAGTGGTGGATTAATGAGCAGGAGGGCCTGCATAATTTGGTGATCGACCCACCACTATAGTGGCCCCAGGAGCGCACTAATATGCAACCCGAAAACTCGACTGGGCATAAACCTATTCTCAGAGTTTAGCCCAAGTTCGGGGTCCCTTTTGTTCCGACTCTAACGTGGGTTACTGGCCCTAGACCAAACTTAGGTTGGTTTCAAAATTGCTCGGAGCTGAAACATACACCCAGAAACTGATCACGGTCTGGGCATCCCAAGGCGGGCGACCTGAGTTTATCAGCTGACTGGGTATTTCAACTAATGCGTATATCACATGCCAGCATAAATGAGCGCAAGAGATGGCGTTATCGAAATCCCCCATTTAGCTGTGCTCGATGCATCTCAATGAGTACGTATGGCCCACTAATCTATGTTTGCATAGCCATGTTCGGACTATCGCAGACACCGAGAACCGGAATTGTGCAACTTATGTACCAAGTCGTAGGTCGTGTGCTCGTTTATTCCGGCTGTTACCAGTCCTTGCTTCTTCGCGCCATGTATAGGTTAGTCTAGAGGGTGAGTCTGGCCATGGCTGTTGTACGACCACGCCTGCCCTGTCGGCTTGTGATCACACACAACAGCTTGGCCTTCCCAACATACAATGTTTATTTACGTTTTTTTCCCTGTCCACTTTTCAGGTTCTGATTGTTCGTCCCTGAGGATAGCGTCCTATTAACAGTACGCTATTGCCAAGGTCAGAAGGGCCCCAGGTTCCTACGATAATTCAATACATCGTGGGCGTAAAGTGGGCACTTCTAGAATCTCAGCCTTGTTGACCCACTTAACGACTCGGATTTAATTCCTGGGGGTTTCTGGAAATCCGATCTTGACAACGCGATATGACGGAATCGAGCTGGCAGGCATATGGTAGCTTGGGGTATTTTCACTGGTGATTGGCCGTTGGCCCTGAACCATGTGTCCCATCTCGACGGGAACGGCTCTGCCATTTAGCTTGTTCGGATGTGATAAACTATGATGTACCACCTATAAGCTCCTGGCAACATGCAGCTCGAGCGATCAGCGATCATCCAAGCACACTTTGAAATTTTCTATTCTGCGGGATACATTCTGGAGCTTTCCTTTCCTTTCCTGCATAATAGACACCGCCAAGAAGAGCACTCACCGACCTCACCGAGCATGCCGTTAAGCAGCCAAGATAGCCTATCGCCATCTCCGTCGAATCATGCCCAGAATGATCTCTCTCGGGCTTTCTGTCGCAATAGAGACGGGAGAAGCCGTGCAACGACATAACCCTGGCTTCTTCGTAGTCCCAGGTGAGCCTATCGACTCATGACATGGGTTACATACCCATTGGCTCACATCCAGTCACTCAGAGTCACAGCTACTGGTTGATGGAACCTTGCGTCATATTTTTTTGGGAGGATTCTCGTGTATTATTCCCTTGAATGATGGTCTGCGGTGCGTCGACGTGGAGTAATCCACCTACATAAATACATTTGTATGAAAGCTTGATTTTCTAGTCATATTATCAGTAGTAGTATGACCTCGTCCTAGGAGCATAATGCGAAAGAATCCAAAACCGATACTCAAAAAATACAAGCGAGTCGCGGGTTCCATTCGACAGCGGTAAAACGGCCTTTTAATGAACAGGCTCCGATGTGAAAGAAGCATAGGGAGACATCCAAACGATTATCCAACGAAAGTGAACACCAGCCAGACAAAGCAGACAGGACCAGCTATTTTTCTGCTACGGTGGCCGATTAGAACTCAATGTGCTCTGGCTCGTGGTCCTGTGGTTCCACGATTTGTCCATCACTATTAAGCGGCCAAAAAGAATTTCTGAAGAAGTTGGCTGGGTCGTACATCTGCTTTACCTGTATAAGTCTGGCCCAGTTCTCGCCGAAGCATGCTATGACGCGCCCAGGGTGTTCATAACGGCCTAAGAACTGGTGATACGATTGGAGTCCAGCTTCCGAATCATCAGTCACGAAAACGCTTACGCTAGGAAGAGGGCCACCAATGGTGACCGGGGCAAGTGTTTCCGCGATCCACTAGCAACAGCCATTAGAACTGTGGCAATGTAATCACAAAGGAACCGACCTCCTCTGCTGACTCTATGCAACGTGGATCTTCGAAGTCAATGTCCCACTGATGGAGCGCAACGACATTAAACGCCGCCTGGCGCTGGACCTTCGGAAGGCAGCTATCCTCGGTGTCCGATACAGCACCTCCAGCGAGTTCAAACAGCCAAGCTGCAAAAAATACTCATGAGCGGATGAAGATAAATGCATGCAATCATCAAACGCACTGCACCCAACCGGTGCCTCCGCAAATTGCATTACAGTTTTGTTAATGATTGCGTCAGGAAGCGAACTAATCAGACTCGAGCGGATAAACCATTTGTTCCCAGCTGTCAGTATGTTGAGTTTATATCTGTCCTTACGTATCAAAGGAGATGAATGCCACACCTTTGCCTCGAAGGACCTGGGCAACGCTATCCTGCTGATGGAGGAATGACTTTTCATCCACCTCATTTAACAAGCATTTTTCCCCATCCCACGAGGAGATCGCCTGGAGGAACTCCAGTCCTTTGACCTTGGGACCGACATAGCACATTTGAATGACAACGAGGGAATCTTGACCTGCAGGCCCAGCCGTAAGCAGTACATTGGCATACAATTCCCGTGGCGCCCCTTTGATACAGTCACGGAAGTGTTTGATCAGAGATGGCGCCGTTGCACGATGGAAACGACTATGGGAAAATAAAACCTTGAGGCATGTCAATGCGGAATGAAGGGAGTATCATACTAGATCAGGTTTCCAGCGAAGACAACGGGGACTGGATAAGCCCGTGCCTTATATCGGGTGACGATCCCAAAAGCCGAGCCTGCGCCGCGCAGTGCCCACCAAAGATCTAGAACGGCTCTGTGAACGACTTACCACGCTTGTGGAAGATCTACTTACCTGGATGCTCCTTCTCGTTGGAAATCACAATTCTCCCGTCCGCAAGTACGACTTCAGCTTCGACGAGGTTATCCACGCTGAGACCGTGGAGCCGACTAAGAAAACCGAATCCACCAAGAAGCATGACAGCAGATCCAGTGGGATGGGCAGCACTAGATTCCCAAGATCAGCGGCCGACAACAAACCTGCCAGTGGACAAGCCGTACTCACAATGGGACATGATATGGCACGGCACCCCGCCCGCCTGCAAATGAATGAGCTTCAAGAGGGTTTGCTGCAGAAAATTGATCGATCTCCTTCTGCCTCGAGCCCGCTCCAAATGTCACGAATGCGTGGGAATGAATGGGTGTGGCATAAGTGAGGACGTTCTGCGGTGATTCCAGGAATGCAGGGGTTGCAAACATGGAATTAGGTATCGACTGTGCCAGTTGAGCCGTAGATGGCACCATAGGAGGTTCCTGACAGGGTCCATCCTCGAGGTATCCGAAAGGATCAGCGTCGGCTGTTGATAAAGATGCCTGGAGACATGAGGGAGGGGCAGAAGGCGGCGAAGTCGGAGCTGTCGAAATTCCAGTACCCAAGTGGGAGGTATATGAGGTAGTCGACAGCAGCGGGGAAGAGGAAGGAATAGAGCTCATGGCATCAACAATAGTAGGGGCCGCATCCGAAGATCCAGTGACAGGGAAGTCCGTCGGCAATTGCGGAAATGTGGCCCGACCGGCAAATGGAAAAGGGGGATCTGTTCTCCTGCGATTAGCTGGCCTACTAGAATTTGGAGAGATCTCATTCTCTGGGTGCAGAAAATCCTCGACCGAATGGGAAGCCAAGGAATAGTCCCGCAATCTTGCATCGGCTTCCCTTCTCCGTTTTCCGCTCCAACTTCTCTCGACTACAAGTGGACCAGCCCTATCCTTTCCTTTACTTCCTGGTAAGGGCATATCTCGAATACTGACGAAACCTCCGCTTTGACTAGGTGCTTCGATCTCGATCTGAGTGAGCCTGCTAAGATCTACGATAATATCTCCGCCAATAGCCCAGCCGGCCGTGCCATAACCTCCTGCCTTGACAGAGAGCGATAGAGCGTGTTTCTTGCAAAAGAGGACAATGCTGAGTAGAAATGCTTTAGTGAGAAGTAAAGCCACGCGGTATATGCCTTGAACTTACGCGCTAACGTCTTGTGCGTCTATGGGACAAGCTACGGCGAGCGAAGCAACCTGAACATCGCCGTTGAACATCTTGGTGTACTCCGGGAAACTATACACATTCCAGGTAATGCATAGGGATACGACAATGTCGGACTCACTTCGAATCGCTTCGGAGATATAGGTCACCTCGGATGGACGAGGTAAGCTCGAGGTATAAGTCAGATGGCAAGGTATTGCGGGTCGATGGGGCGACAGCGATACCGTCGACAGTCTGCATGGTGATCAATGAGCAGTGAGCGGTGAATGAGAATGGCGCCGTGGAAAGTATTGTGAGGGGATAATGAGGAACGCAAGACACTCGATCGCCCTGTCTCTTATAAGGAGATGGACGAGGTTTGGACTGCCGAATGGATATTATAATTGCACTCGATTTGCAAATTTTAGGTCACATTTCTTTAGGACACAGATGAATGAATGAGTCCGCGGCGCACAGAACTCCTCTCGCAATGCGTTTGGAGGCGATGAGGACGAACCTAATAGTGCATGAGGGAAATAGGAAAGACCCTCGAGCTATTCGCGGAACTGAATGTCACCAACGGACTCGTCCAACCCGGTAACCGTCTCCACACTATATGTAGACGCCAGGCACCTGCCTACTTTTGGTGTGGACAGTGAGGCGATGGCATTCCAGGGAGTGCTGGTTTCCTGTGGTGGGTGCTGGTCGAGAACAAGCAAGATCTCGGATGCGTGGGGCCCTGTAGATATTACACCATGTTTACCTACACACTCCATCCCCGCTCCGAACTCTCGGCAATATTATCAAGTCAAGACCACCGCACGGAATGTACCTCCGAAAGCATTTTCGATGAAGCAGGTGGTTGTTCGAAATTCGAACGCGAATGCTGGGGCTCACCGACGTGGAAAAGCACAATAACATGTCTTATCCTTGCGCTAAAGTGACCCCGGCGCACAGGGTATTTAGTCTTATCTTCCGCTGACGATCGTTCCCTCCAACACCTAACAAGTTCATTTCTTTTGTTGTGTCACCCTCCGTTTGTGGTGCATTGCAGGCCACGGGGAATGATCGACGGAACGTGGTTCCTCCACGGTAGACCCTCAAGGGTGGCTCCACAACCGCCGTGACATCGTAAGGTAAATTACCGTCTGAGCCTGCTATCCTGTGACTTGTACGCAACAACCCCTTATCATCACCAGGTGGCGGGAGAGAGGGCGAATGTACGTGTGAAAACGAAAAATTGCACGTGTTCTGCCGAGATCGATGTCACTGGTCCCCTGTCCCATTTCAATATTGTCTTCCATGGTTCCCTCACAACGCTCATTTTCCGCGGGAAGGCATGAGGACCATCAGAAGCATTACTGCTAGCATCTGCACTTCATCGTGATCCAAATGTTTTGCAGGTTCTAGCTTCAACGCCATTATGAAATGTAACCGATCAGACTCCCGATCCGGATAATATTCCAAAAATGCCAAGACACATTCATCGACGTAGTATCGACGACTCCACATGGTTTATGCAGGACCTGCGTCTCCAAATAACTGGCTGGTATCAATCAGACCCCAGCAAGAGCACCATGATTATTCATGACAAGCAGTGGAGTGAGGTGGTTCATAAACGAGAATTGTGGGCGCCGACGCGGTGCCAATAACTCCAAAAATGCCTAAGGTAATTCTACTTCTAATGGTTGCAGCGCACAGGGCATTGGTTGCATGACACAGCTCTGCTCCACATTACAAGTGAACGGACAAGGAACGAGGGTGTTGGAGTGTGGATAGTAATGTGCACTGATTACCGAGAGGCGGCCTGACTTTTATGCACAGCAAGCTATACAGTGACGAACATAGCATACCCCATTTCCTCAGCTTACATCAAGGACCGTGCTCTGGGCGCCTACTGTTATGACGGCACATATGCATACCATCCGCCCCAACCGCTCGATATGTGAGTACAATGCGATGCAAGCCGTCAGCGGTCACGGAAGTGTTACACATGTCACAATGTTAACCACTGTATGAAGTTCATCCACAACAAGTATGCATTAGGAATTAAGTGGACTGTTTGTGGAAAAGCTGCCTGTAGTGGCAGAAGCTTTGCTTGCCCATGAGTTTGCAGTTGGCATACTCCTTTATTTTAGTTTGGGCCTAGTGGTGCTAAGCCTACAAGGAAAATGGGACCAGTGATGTAGTTCCTGATTTAGGATACCAATAGAAACTTGCAAGGTGATCTCTAGATGGCAAATATGCCCACTGAGCAGTCAATTCCAGCACCTATGTGCTATTACTTGGACTTGGCTTACTGTATGGATACTTTAAGCACCTTTTGCCTTAATGTAGTATATAAGTATGTAAGCATAAAAATTCTCTTACTCTCTGATATACTTTCTCATATGCACTGTGCTGTGGGAAATGATTGTATGTGATACTGGAATAAATGGACTGATGCAATTACTCATTATCAAGGCAAGATGAACTGTAGTGCCAGAAGTTATTGCTGATGTATGTGCAAGAATAACCGAGTGTTTTGAGCAATACCAGCATTTGATGGCTCTGCGAGCTAATTTTTGATGCAATACAAAGACTTCAACTCTTCGATATTACCACCTTGCGAGATCCCAGGCGCCAGCCAGAGTGATAGTCATTTTTACGGCAAAATGTTAGCTATGCATCAAACATCTTGCCCTGGATATCGTGGCCGATCTACACAACTTAGACTCGTTGCCTTGTCTGCCTTCGCCACCTCCGCTTCCTGCTGCTCGGACTCGTGCGTGGGGCCCGATATGGTACGCAACTTATCTCGCTAGTCACTTCTCGACCTGAAAAAGCGAACCAAACCCCATGGCTTCGCTGCTATGACTAGCAGGATTGAGTACGCCGTGACCACCTCGGTGGAATTCAAACTTAGCACGAGAGTGACCACCCCTCCTGACATGCAGCTTTCGGTGATCTTAATCAGTTCTCCTTGGACTGGCCCCGTTCAACTTCACGGTACACCTAAACAGGCCCAAGAATACCTGAAATGGTATGGATAAATGATAAAGGATGCAGAAGCATTCCATTTGGAAAACTGCCAACTGCCCCTATCTGCTGAATGCGTTCCACGGCATGGCATATGTATGTTAGCTCGCTGACTAGTGTTTCTAAGTCGAGTTAACCATCGCATAGATCAAGGGGCGGGCTCCAAGTATGGTAACTCAACGATCAAACTGTAGTGCAGGTGATGATCAGATGTGAGGACCATGGAACCGGTTGGCCTGTGATTGGGCATTTCATCGAGCTTTGATTGGATTGGACTGGCGTAGAATCGTCGCCACGTTGCACCGGCCTTGCTTTGGATTAGCATACACTTTGTGGCCGCGGGGCGGAACAACATACGCTCACCTACAAATGGCTGTATGAATGACTTCCGGTTGTGAACAACGACAGCCGAAAGAGTCATCACCTGCCGATCAGAAGAGAGAACAGATACGTACACGTTAGTCTCTAAGACACGATAATCCTAGCGTGCATTGCGACAGGGAAGTGGATCGGCAAGCGGGAACAAAAGAAAAAAGGAAAAGCTAAGGAAACTTTGCGGATTGTTGTCGGATAAACGCATGAGATTCTCCAGTGATACTGCACGGGACTCCCTGGAATCGCTTCAAGCGTTGGACACAAGTGTCACCTTTCCGTGGTCAAGTATGTAGCTACCTGGTGTCTCACCGCAAAAAAACCAGCAGCAAGAAGCGCATAGTAGTTTAGCCTCGTTTGATCTGGGCCATCAAGGCGTCAGAAGCGTCGATGAGACCTAACCTTGGCAGGTGGTAGAGATGCAGCTTTAGTGCCCAATATGACACCGCGGGCCGGTGTTTGCGTGAACTGGCATGATGTTTAAGGCGTGGAACATGGGTCGCACCTAGTTACTAACCAGAGTTGTCTAAAGGCATGCCTGCCCTTGCAGGGCCGCAGTTGGCTCGTTCAGGAGCTCACGATGTAACCTCGGCGATCCCTGTATGCGTGGCCATCATGGCGGAACGTCGGGCGCCGCCTTTTGTGTATGAGACTAACGCCATACTGGTACTTACCTTCTAGTGATTCAGGCCTGAGCTGCCTGTTTGTAAAGTATTTTCGCCGCGTTCGAGCGGTAAGTACAATGTCTAGGATCCATGACTTGTTTACCACGGTTTCTATGTTGGACGTAGTCACGTAAGTTGGAGAACAGGTGCCTAGGAACACACTTGGCTGAGTGGAAGGCGACCATCCCCATTTAATGATGATGAATAAGAAAAGCCGCCCCCATGCTCGCGTTGCATATTCCACGTCAGTTGCGCTGTCGTTATATTGGCTTCGAAACCACGTTTGGTTACGTACAGTACTAGTTGACCCCTGGGAGGGTCGTTCTTCTGGTTTATTTTCGTTTGTGGGATAGTAGCCCGTGGCTGCCGCATCCTGGTCAAATGTAGGGTTGGCCGTAAGCACCATGTCGGAGGCCAAGTTACACAGGAGCTCCGCGGAGGTGATCTTCCTAATGGCATGTCATTGGTTTGAAGTATGCATATCCGTGGGTTTGGTTTCAAACTTGAACGAACGGTGAAGACGGAATGATAAATATAGTTGGTACCTTTTTTTCTTCCACGTGAATCGCCAATGACGGAATAGTATCAAACATCTGAGAGTTCAAGACTGCGTGTGCCAGCAATTTCGACGTGAAACACGCAGCTGAGATATGATATATGACGGCTTTGATGACGACTGGTGGGCTGTGACCTTCGGTCGTCGGAGCGAATCGGATCAAGAATCGGCTATATGTCTGTTTTTTTTTTTCAAATGACAATGTTTACCGACAACTGTCACCGAACTCACAAGAAGCCCGACCCGTGCAGGCAAAACTGTTTGTATACACTTTTCTTCTCTCCCTCATTCATCCCTAACCAGAACACGAGACAGGTGCCCTGTTTCTCTCGCCATTATCCCCATTGCCGTACTCGACACCCCATTTTTGCAGCCTATAAATTGCTGGTAGTTTAGCAACTTGCTATCTTCTCAGCACCTATCTCTCTTGTTCCTCGAACAATAACTCCTACGGTGTACATCGCCCTCGGCGTGCTCTAGAGTTTTTTCAAACTCATTGCATGTACTCTAACCAACTCAGCAGCACCCACAATCCCCATAGAGGCTCCAAGCATTCCTGCGCCGGTTTCCTTGCATCTCATTGAGAATCCCTTTTCGCGTCGTCCTAAACATAATTTTTAAATACATCCAAATGGCTCAAACTCCTATCAACTCTTCTGGTTACGATACTCCTCTCTCCGAGTTGGAGTCCATTGTTCCTGTCCATCCTACGGCCGCTCGTCGCCCCAACTATATCACCGTCCAGTCCGAAAATACCGTCTACACGGACAACCACATCACCGCCAAGTACGCATACCGCGGTGCTGATGTCGTCGTCTCTGATGGCCAGTTCACTATCACTCCTACGGTGAAGCCTTTCGAGTTCCGGACCACTCGCAAGGTCGGGAAGACGGGGTATGTTATTTGCCACTTGGTAGCGCGGATCTTCATGTTGATCTTTTCATACCAGGTTGATGATGATCGGCATGGGTGGTAACAATGGTTCTACGCTGTGCGCGACTATACTTGCGAACAAGCACAACATCTGCTGGCACACCAAGGAGGGTATTCAGCAGCCTAATTATATCGGATCTGTCTTGCGTGCATCTACCGTGTCTATTGGTACCGAGCCAGGTACTGGGAAGGAAGTCCACGTCCCTATCTCCGACGTCCTTCCCATGGTGCATCCGAATGATCTTGTTCTGGGTGGTTGGGATATCTCCGGAGTGTCGATGGACAAGGCTATGGAACGTGCTCGCGTGCTAGACTACGATCTCCAGCGTCAGGTCGCGCCACATATGGCACTCCTTGGCTCACCGCTTCCCTCCATTTATTACCCCGACTTCATCGCGGCCAACCAGGAGGCTCGGGCCGACAACGTTATCTCCGGCACTGATAAGCAAGTTCATCTTGATCACATCCGGCGCGACATCCGGCGCTTCAGGGAAGAGAACGACCTAGACCGCGTTGTTGTCTTCTGGACTGCCAATACCGAACGTTACAGTGATATCATCCCCGGTGTTAACGACACAGCGGACAACCTGCTTGCAGCCATTCGTACCTCGCACTCCGAGGTATCACCCTCGACGCTCTTCGCCGTTGCTTCTATTCTCGAAGGTGAGCCGTTCGTCAACGGTGCTCCGCAGAACACGTTTGTTCCTGGCGTCATTGAGCTGGCTGAGCGCGAAAAGTCATTCATCGGTGGTGATGACCTTAAGTCGGGTCAGACTAAGCTTAAGTCCGTCCTTGCTGAGTTCCTTGTGAACGCCGGTATCAAGCCGCTCTCCATCGCATCCTACAACCACCTTGGAAACAATGATGGGCACAACTTGAGCGCCGAGCGTCAGTTTAAGAGCAAGGAGATCAGCAAGAGTAGTGTCGTCGATGACATGGTAAACGCTAACCGTTTGTTGTACAAGCCACCGGCAGCGGGTGCTACCGGTAAGGGAGCCAAGGGTGAGCACCCTGATCACATCGTTGTTATCAAGTATGTCCCTGCCGTGGGTGACTCGAAGAGAGCCATCGATGAGTATTACTCGGAGATTTTCTGCGGTGGCAGACAAACGATCAACATCTTCAACGAGTGCGAGGTATGGCTTTCTTGGCGAGCTATCATCAATTTCATCTAATGATCAATTTTGTTGGATAGGATTCCTTGTTGGCAACGCCTCTTATTCTGGACTTGACCATTCTCACGGAGCTGTTGACGCGTGTCCAGTACCGCAATTTGTCCGCGGGTCAGGCGGACTTCTCTCCCTTGTACCCGGTGCTATCGCTCCTTTCTTACATGTGCAAAGCTCCACTGGTCAAGCCTGGTATGTGATGGATATCTAATCGCTTCGTTCTGTGCTGAACTTTGCATTATAGGTACTGACGTTGTCAACAGCCTGGGCAGGCAGCGCAATGCCCTCGATGCATTCCTTAAGGCATGTGTCGGTCTGGAGGCTAACAGCG
Source organism: Astraeus odoratus (assembly GCA_016618355.2). NCBI lineage: Eukaryota > Fungi > Basidiomycota > Agaricomycetes > Boletales > Astraeaceae > Astraeus > Astraeus odoratus. The sequence continues at coordinate 1,983 of JADGIP010000236.1, read as the reverse complement.
ATTTACTTCTCGAGACTCGTATCTGGTAAACACTGGAATCTGGCACCGTTGGAGTTCTAGCCGGGAACACTAAGGGGACAACTGAAAGTTTTTCTGAAGAATGGGTTTTCAACAACCATATGCGTGCTTAAATCTTTGTTACGGTAGTCTGGTCATTCAACTGGCCAATCTGTCTGTCGTGTCCTTGTTCCCTGTATGTCGTGTTATCAATTCAAACAGTATTTCCGCGGGATCGCGGCTATTTCAGAATCCAGTGAATTTATCTTCATATTATCAGACAGATTACATCTGACGGATCGGGGGGACACCATATCTCGGCACAAGCAGTGTCATTTAACGAAGATCGAGACTCACGGAGATAAGATTTGAGTATGACATGCATTGGAGATGTTACTCTGTACATATCTCCAAGAAATAAGCGAGAAATCTTCAGCAATTGTATGTACAATTGTAGGCGAGTTCATATCAGGTATGCAAGTCCAGAACCTTCTCCCAACGGACAGCGGATATAGCAAGCGGTAATTGAAGGCCGTCGGCGACCTTGCCGTCCATTGTATGTCACCGTCAGGCATGCCTCTCGCGAAAACCCCTGGCCCCCCTGGCCTTGCAGTATGTGGTGTCTCAAATTTACTAATGGTCTCTACTAGGAAAGCCCGAATCTCGGGATTAGCTGTCATACGAACACCGTTATCAGCTGCACGCTCCGACGAAAAAATGAACTTAAGCCACTCACGTAAAATGTCATCCGGAATATGTACATATAATATCCGCCGCCGGGACATCCGGGAAACTGAAGGGTCAACCTTCAGCTGTTGTAGCATAAATGACCCACAGGTTGGTGTACACTCCAACACCACAACCTTGGCAATACCATCCAGTCTGCGATCGATTTGAACACATGGGCGTCTCTCGCTCTACAATTTTCGTCCCTGCCATCCGTCCTCATAGCCTACTCAATTCGGATCAAATTGCAGCTAACCACAAGGGCTAGAATGCGGGTGGTTGTGGTACGAGTACCTCATGCGTTGTTTTCCCTGATTCTGTTATGGCCGGCCAAGAAAGGGGAAGACTACGGTCCTGCCCTAGCCGTGCGATGCACCGGAACGGTAGACAGCGATCCCTCAGCGATCCCTGTTTGTGGAGTGTGATGCCTGAGTTAGGATAGTTCAGGTGAACACGGCGTCAGGTGTCGTGCTTGCCTTGATCGGTATGTATTGGGCATTCCTTTTCCCACATCTCCACCCGGAGTCTCCGTCGAATCTCGGCATTTTGTAGGGTCTAGAATGGGACAGATGTCCCGTTCATTCATGAGCGGCGAAAGGGATAGTGTCATGGTCTCCATGGGATACGGAATGTTGTGTTCTTCCCCTGTGTAAGCATATAACTCTTTCATGATTATATTGCCCCTTGCTTCTGCGACCCTGTTGGTTGTCAGTGGCTGAAGACAAAGAGAATATCCCTGCAAAGCGTAACGAACTTATTCTTCCACCACGGTCGTAGTCATAATAATAGTGACATCTGGTGTTGCTGGAATGAGTTAGGGATTTACCTGAACAAGTGGTGTGTATTTCAAGAACTTCCAGATGACGACCTAAGCAGGTATTATCGATACCTACGCTATATAGGCGAGTTAGTGGGCTATCTCCCTCAACGGGAAAATTTTGCTCAAGACTCACAGCAAGCCCTTGTAAATGCAAGCTAGTGTGACACCGAAAATGCATCCTCAGCAAATGCCCTTCAAACGGAGAAGCATAGTGGCTCAGAAAAGTGTCCCAATGTTGGGTCACTTTGCAAAGGTCTTGCATTTGTGGGTGAACCACAGAGATTCAGTTCTTGGCATAGTGGAGGGTTTGAAAGCCCCTGGTCTGCCTTCAAAGTGGCATATTGCCCCCAACTTATCACACTGGGACAATATGTCCAAGTCAAGATGCCTGCAAAGGGAGACCCAGAGGAAAACATCACCTCTGGAGGAGGCACCAGCTC